>CAJQZJ010000594.1:5943564-5954360 GCA_907164525.1 Lophiomys imhausi
ATCCTCTACCTTTTTTTTTTTCTTTTTTAGTTTAAGGTATATCTTTTCCCCCCAACAGCTCCCCCTTTCAGACCAAAAAATGGTTCTTTTTCTTATAACAATAAATACAATACAAAACAACAGAAATAAATAGGCCACAATTATGAGAGTTACATGGCTTAGCATACATTCCCAATCCAGTCCATAATTATTTGGCACCTGACCCTTTTAAGAGTAAAATCACAAGTAGTTGCAAAGCAGGTTTACAGATGTGAGACACAGAAAAATCTCAAAAAACAACAGTCACCACCACACCATGTGGTCACCATATGATTAAGGAGAGTTAGGTGACCAGAGAGGGTTATGGAGAGTTTAGAAGGGCTCTGATTTCTAAAAAAAAAAAAAAAAAAAAAAAAAACAAGTCAAGATCATGGGTTGAGGCATGTCACATTCCAGGAAGCAGAGACTTAAAAACAGAAATTCAGCTCACACAGTAAATGGAAACTTATTTTTAACAATACAGCATAATGGTTCCTGATTTCAAAATGGAGTCAGGCAAGTTCCTAAATATACACAGCCTAATCTTTCAAGTGGATTCTCTCTTTGTAGCAGGGTTATCACCTGTAAAGATACAAGAAACCAACTACTTGGAATAAAGGTGACAATAGCAAAGCAACTATGGAAAGAGATGATGAAACCTGCCTCCCTTTTTATGAAAAATATCTGTTGTTTAAATCACTATGCAATTATTGTGTGGTATTGGAAAGTTGATGAGAATACAGTTATTTTATTGCTCATAATTTCTCTGCAGAAGATGCATTGTCTCTCACTCCTGAGTTCACTTTGTCCCCCTGACATTTCTTTTTCCACTCCTCTTCTTTCACACAAGGTGAGGGATGACACACCAGGACAATATATGCACAACCAACTTTATCTTGTCATTATCTTCAGCTTTTAATTCCTAGATTGGTGAGACAATACAATCTGCAGCTTCAGAAATGGATTCTTAAAGGGAAAGACCTGTAAGCTTTTGTTTGCAAAGCCAGATACATAGGTAGTTTTATAAAAATAGAGAATACTGAAAGATAAGCAGGTTCATGTGGAAAATCCTTTAATTTTGTCATAGACAAGTTGAATTGTAACTGTTGAATTTTCCACATTGTCATTGAACTTCTGTGTTTCAGTACTCAGAGAGCAACTTTTAAAACACCCAAAGGCACATGCTGAATAGAGAAAAACTTGTAGTTCAGAGTGACAGTAGAAAATTTGTGATTAATCATGATGTAGTTTAGATAAATATTGGTGAATGGTTTTGTTTGTGATTACCCAAGAAGAGAGCATATAAAAGAAAGTACCTAGGACACTATATTGGAAAAGGTCAACAATAAACAGTTGATGATTAGCAACTGAGCACTGGACAGATCTTGAGATATGTGCAGAAATGTGTGTGAATGAACAGATGGGTTACTGAAAGATAATGCAAGGAGGAAAGAGTGCTCAACAGGGCTAAATGCTGTGAGGGGTGGGCACTATGAGGGTAGTTTAAATGTGCATAAAAGTCATTGTTAGTGTGAACCTTTTTAGAATTATTGAAGCACAAAACAGATTTGAGAAGTTTGAAACAAGTCAGTAATAGGAAATGAAACATTCTCTAAGAATCTTGGCTAAGAAAGAGAAGGAATGTAGGAATGTGAGAAATTGACCTTCTTTAGTTGTAAGGGTTGGACTGCATTTGGACATGCGTTTTCTCTGTGTCCATTCACACCCACTATTCTCAGAAGGAAATAATGCATCCTTTTCTCTCCAGCCTTGCCTCCTGCCCTGTTCTGATTCAGTCATTGACTGTATCCAGCAGAGCGTAGAAAGGATTTGAATCTAAGCAGTCTAGAGCCTCACGGAAGACCAATATACAGAGGTGAAAATGTGAATACAGGAGTAACTGTCCCTTTCTTACTGTTGTATCATTACTGGGAATGCAGATGAGTCTGAGGTTTTTGTTATGCTCCAAGGTAATGCATTTCCACTGCCTTACAATGCAAGTATTTGACTGAAAATTAACTTGTATTTTGAAACTGGAGAACCAAATTTCCTTCAGGCCCAGCTGGATCATACAGGGACTAAAACTTTTGACCTTGAGCTCATTAGCATGATGAAGCAATCAAGTGAATTCACAGATACAAGATTGAAACAAAAAAGAACATCAATTTTTTGATTAATTGTAAATGCCTAAATTGAGAGTAGAGGAGTAAAAGTTGAATTAGTGTAGGCAACATGCCCTTTACAAACTCACTGGAAATTATTACTCAATCAAATTTGTTTCCATTTAATGCTAAAAGTATCCATTTCCCCATACCTCTTACACCAAAGGTTTTGGAAGTAAACTGAAATACACTTAGGAAAGCATGTTGGATTCTCAGGTTGCTAATTGGAATTTTGATGATATAATACAGAAGCAAGACAAGACAAGAGCCAAGTATTTTCATTAGCTTCACCACTCATGTTTCTGCATCTCAATCAGTTGTGTTAATATTTAAATATGCAGTGAAATCCCAAATGCATAGCAAAGAATGGGAGTTCCATTAGTGACTGTAATTTATTTAAAAGAATATATGCCAATGACAAATGCTCAAATGTAAATTTTAATTGTTTATAAAACTTATTCACATCTTATAAATATAAAAATGTAATATTAAAGGCCCTTATGGTTAGTCACTAAGATATAGGATGGTTTATCATTTGCTAGGAAAGGTCAAGAATTTTATCTTAAAGTCTTAATTCTCTTTTATCTAG
This sequence comes from Lophiomys imhausi, assembly GCA_907164525.1. Classification (NCBI taxonomy): domain Eukaryota; kingdom Metazoa; phylum Chordata; class Mammalia; order Rodentia; family Muridae; genus Lophiomys; species Lophiomys imhausi. Next base: position 5,946,334 of record CAJQZJ010000594.1, read on the forward strand.
ATCACTCTTTGTTTATGTCATGCTGTTTGAAGCATGAAAATGATCCACAGATGAAAGACATGTGGCATCTCATGAAATGCCTTAGATTCTGCACATGTCTGAGCTGTGCAGCCTTCGGAAGGGACATAATGGCGCAGAGAGAGCTGTCACTCTCAGCTGTGACTTTCTCCTTCAGCAGTCATGCTTCAAGTAGTGCCTCTACAGAAGAATGGCTTGAAGTGACAATCACTATGCCTTGCTCACAGCAGTCTATCACAGAACCGAACCTTCTGGAATAAAGGCTGTTGGATGACTCAGTGTGCCTTTTCTTTACATCTACAAGGACACTTTCCTAGTGTCTTCAGGCTTCTGAAGAGAAGGATACAGTTCATTGTTACTCACAGCTCTTATTTTTTCCTTATACTGTCTAACTTACACTTTTATTAACAAAGTAAAGAAAAAGATTTCCAACACATAAAAAAAAACCATACTCAAATCCTTACAATGAAATCTGTATTGTATTCTATGAGTTTTAGTGAGGAATATTCATTCACACCAAATTCACAAGGGAGTAACCTATTTTTTGGAGCAATATGTTAGTCACATATGAATGTACGAGCTGTCTCTGACGCTCTCACGCAGATACAAGAGGAAGTGTTAAACTAATAGCAGTCTGAGTTCCCTTATTATAAGGTTTAGTTTTATTTTTAATTATTAATATTTATTTGTAGAGTGTCAGAACAAGGTCAAAGAAATGATGCACAATGAACAATGCCTTGGGGAGCAGTGAGAGAAGCTCCAGGAAAAAAAGACAGAACACCTTTCCTCTCAAGAGCATTATGTTTCCTGGATTGTTCTTGGACATGACTCTGTGCCTCCTGTGTTAAACATTTACATTCAATTTATAAGACATATTCATATCTTTTAGATGTCATATCATAGCTGTAGAAACCAGTCTGGTGAAAGCATGTGCTGCTGAATGTTGTCCTTGCACCCTGAATTCTGGATATAACCTTCTGCTTTGCTTTTGTCACATGACATTCCACCATGACTCTACTTTGCTGATACATGCATCTTTACCTGCCGTGTGTAGGGCATTCTTTCCTATGGTATCCAGCTTGGCTGAAAAACTTCAACCATCTTTTCAACCAATACTTTAAAAGACACTATATTCTGCTGTAGATAATTTCCAAAGAAATAGACTTAGTAACTTCATTTGCATCTTATGAGTAGAGTTGTGCTTTCGGGTTTGGCCTGTAGCACCAGTATCTTCTAAAACTAATACATTTTGAGAGTTGAAATGAAATAACACATTAGAATACTCATTGGTAGTTAGTTACATATTGTGTCTACCACATAATGTTTACCACATACTTACCATATAATTGTTTTTTATTTAATTAAAATATAATTACATTTCCCCCTTCCTCTCCTCTCTCCAACACCTCCCATCCCTCTGACTTTCTTTCAAATCTATGGTTTCTTTTTCTCAAGTTAGTTATCTAATTGCTATTGTGGTATATGTCTCTGTGTATGTACTGGTAAATGTACAAATACAACCTGGTGAGAATGTTTGGTGTTGTTTGTACATGTGTGGTTTCCATGCTTGTCACTTGGTAATAGATAATCAGGTAGGAGTCTCATCCCTCAGGAACAACAACTCGCCCTCTCTCAGCAGTCATTAATTACTGTAGCTCTTCATCTGCCCATTCTGGGATGTACCTGTGTTGGAACTGTGTTTTGGGAGCGTATTTTAGATTTCCTGGGTGTGGCTTCCCTGTCATATCTAGAAGACATAATCACAAAGCACATGTCCTCTGACTCTTACAACCTTTCTACCCCTTCTTCCATGATGTTCCTTGAACCTTTGGTGTAGGAGGTGTGTTGTAGATGTATCAATTTGGGCTAGACACCACACAATCAGTTCTTATCTTTGTTTTGACCAGTTGTAGATCTCCATAGCCCTCTTGTGCTGCAAAAAGAAGCTTCTTTAATGATAGGTGAAGCCTACACTTATCTATGGGGATGATGATAAACATTTAGAATGCAGTTAGAAATTACACTGGAAAAAAAAAGAAATTACACAAGTTTAGGAAAGTGGAAGTATTTCAGAAATCAATAATCTAAGATAATCCAAAAAGAAAATAAATTTTGATGAGGAGGCTTAAGAAGAAAGTCTCTTACTACAATATGAGGCAGTAATATAGCTGAGTCTTCTAGGACATGTGCATTAGAAAGAAGAGGGGGTCAGCATGGATTCTGTGTGAAGTGGGGTGGAAAATGGGAGAGAACTATATAACAGGATAGAAGAAAAGTCCTGAGAGTCTACAGCATGACTGAAAAAGGACTTAGGTAGTGACAAGTCTAAAATTATTGATTAAGTTTCTTTTTCTATAGATTAAACATTGCAGGGTCATTTTTGAGAGTCTCATCCTTAGTGTAATATTTTATAATTACTAAAGGAAAATGAGCTTTTGATAGCAGAGATGATTTTTTTCATCTAAATCAATGTATCCATTAAAGAACGCATTATTATAGAGCAGATGGAATTAAATGAACCATTGTGTGAACTTGGCATTTTCAAAGTGAGCTACCTGAATGTAATTACCTGGATAGGCTTTCTAAATATGCTGTTTATGGAGAGATTCTCTCCCATTCAACTCTGCTTTTTTTTTTTTCCCTGTGTAATGTTTGTAGTCATCTTGGCTCATCATATTGTCATGTTCTGACAATGATAATGGTAAAAATTAATCCAGAACCATCAGCACTGATGACACAGAACCAGTCCACAGTTGTCTAGAAAACAAACAAGCAGACCAGGGATGACTTATAGGAGACAATGCCACGGCGTTGTGCCATAGAAAATTTGAGCGGACTGCTCTAATTCCAATAATATTGAACTTTGGAAAAAATGTCTCAGGCATCAAATAGAAAGTTTTAGGACTTTATCCACAAGCTACCAGATTGTTTTTGTTCCTGTTGTCATTTAGAAATTGCAGCACTTAGTGACAAGGAATTCTATGTGTTTTATACCATGTTCAGTTCAATTTTCTTTGAGAATAAGTAGAATTTTAGTTTGGTAAATCATTTTGTCATACAGGGAGTGTACCTGCTAGGTGACATTTACTATTTTTTCTACACGTTTTTTAAATTTATTTTTTATTTCTTCAAGTTACATCTCAGTCACAATCCCCTCCCTACTCCCCCCTCCAGTCCCACCATTCCACCCTCTTCCCCCTCAACCCCCCATCCTCTTCCCTTTTTTTTTAAGTTTAAGGTATATCTTTTTCCCCCAACAGCTCCCCCTTTCAGTCCAACAAATGGTTCTTTCTCTTATAACAATAAATATGATACAAAACAACAGAAATGAATAGACATTTACTATTAAGGTGACAATCACCTACTTATTATTTCTTCAAGTAGGAAGGAAGGAGAAGTTCTATGTCTACTTCTTATATTAATCATAAATCAACAATTGGAACAATGGGTATTCAAAACTTCATTGTAAATTCTCAGCACTTGATCATTTTTATTATTTATCTTAAGAAGCAAATTCTCAGTTGGGCAGAAAAAGTAAGTAACCCTTGTTCTAGGGGTAGTGTCAGAAGGATCAAGAGTTTAAGTTTACTCTTTCTCATTTGTATTAATAAGGTTTTGGGACCTTGTATACAAAACTGGTGTTGTTTAGAGATGCTATGTGAAAGAGAAAACCTCACAGAGCATATAAAAACTAGTATGACTGCCTTGTACTAAGCATGCTGACATGAGCTATGCAAGTGCCTGCAGAAGTCTGTGGATCCATAAAGAATGAAGGAAAGGAGAGGTGCACTGTCCCAAAAGAAATGTCAGAAAAAAAGATTGCTTTGTAATTCACATGAAACAATAACTAGGTGTGGCAGATTGAAGGAGAATGTCCCCTCTAGACTCACGTATTTGAATACATGATCTCGGGTTGGTGAAGCTTTTACAGAATGTTTAGGAAGTGTGACCTTACTGGAGGAGGGGTGTCACTGGAGGTGGGCTTTTTAAGTTCAAGGACTCACACCACTCCAAGTTTGCCTCTGTGCTTAGTGTTTGTAATTCAAGATGCCAACTCTTTTCACTCCAGCCCAGCTGTATGCCTTTCTACTTCTCTGCCCTGCCACAATGGGCTAGAACCATAAGACCTCAAAAACTCTTTTCTCTATAACTCATATTGACCATAGTGCATTATTACATAAACAGAAAAATAATGAGTACAGTGTATAAACTGGAAAAGAAAATATGCTAGTGATTCACAGTTTTATGTCCACTTTAAAAAAGCTAGAGTTACTAGAAGAGGGAGCCTCATTTGTAAAAATCCCTCCATAAGATCCAGCTACCAGCAATCCTGTAGGGCATTTTCTTAATTAAAGATTGATGTGGATGCCCAGAGCATTTTGGGTGCTATCACTCCAATACTGGTGGTCCTGAATTCTTTTTTTTTTTTTTATAAATACTTTATTTTTTTTTCTTCAAGTTACATCTCAGTCACAAACCCCTCCCTATTCCCCCTTCCTATCCCGCCCTTCCACCCTCTTCCCCCCAGAAGTTTCCCCTTTCAGTCCAACAGATGGTTCCTTCTCTTATAACAGTAAGTATTATACAAAACAACAGATATAAATATGCCACATTTATGCAAGTTAAATGGCCCAGTATACCTTCCCAATGTCCAGTTTATACATATTTGACCCCTGACTTTAACATTCTACTATCTAACCATCTCCATGTGTTTAAAGGTCTATATCTGACTCAACATTCATACTAACTTGCAACACACTTTTAAGAGTATCTTCTTAGATCTATAACACCCTCTTGATTCCTAACCAGCTCAAAATTTAGCTATGAGACTCTAGCTGTCTATTCTTCAACCACCTCAGAGACCTGAGAGGGATAAATATATTTGCTTATATAGGAAGTGCAGGGCCTGCAGCTTCCAAAACTAAGAAAGGACATACCAATGACTGCCTGGACAATTCCCATTTTCTCTCCATACATTCCAGCATCAGTCTTCAGCCTTTGGGTCCTGTTTCTATGACAGACATTTGTTGTAGAGCAGGGATTATGAAGGACTTACCTATCCTGTCTTGGCAGAGTTAGGCTGTCGACTTCCCTGCTACCAAGTTTTGTCCTTTTTGGACAGCAGTCTGTCTGCAGTTGGTGCAAGGGGTTTTTTTCATGCCAAGAGATAGGCTTGCCATTAATTCAACCATCTTACAGTGGAGGTTCTTCGATGCTTATCTTCTACTTGGAGTAGAATAGGGGGTGCTGTCAGGCGCTGATATGTCTCGACATCAAAAAAAAAGATAATCTTGATTTAAGATAACATCTTTGAATGCCATATTCTGCAGATCTCTTGGGGTTTTTGAAGATGCCCTATCCATCTCTTGTATTTAGATAAGCAAATGTTGCTTGTCTCTTAGCAACTTGATTACTGGGTAGTTTAGAGAATATCTGTGATAGACTGTCATAGTAGCTAACAAAGTACATGTTTGCATGACTAGGAGTTTGTTTTACTTAACTATCCTAGACCGTTTTAGACGGTTGGTATCAAGAGGCCAGAGCTTCACATTTTATTTTTAAGTATCTCTAGGTATGATACCATTAGGAAGCGTTACCTTTAATTTTGTATCAATATACAAAGTTCCTGAATTCTTTAAGAAAGCAGGCTGAGTAAGCCATGAGGAGCAAGACAGTAAGCTGCACTCCTCCATGACCTCTCCAGCTCCTGCCTCCAGTTTCCTGCCCTGCTGAAGTTCCTGTCCTGAATTCAGTGATGAATAGTCCTGTGGAAGTATAAGCCAAATAACCACTTTTCTCCTCCATATTCTTTTGCATGTCATGTTTCATCACAGCAATAGTAGCCTCAACTACGACAGTGATTATAGGCATGAAGGCAGAAATTCTGCTGGGTTACAAGGGTACAGACTTACATGAGAAAGTCCAAAGAATATGGTCTTGAAGGTGAGACTGAGTACCTGAAAATCTAAAGTCATTCTCAAAAGTTGACAATATGAACTCGTGTGGAATTGTACACATTTAGCCACCAAAACAGTACTTCAGGTTAACAGAATCAGGAGTTCTGGGATGAATCACCTCATCTTGTTTCTTTTAAAGTTAGCACAAGTGAGGCTAGGTAGTGATGTTAGTTGTGCTCAAGACTGAGGGGCACTCATGAGAATTCTGGAATTTTAAAATATCCAACAAATATCTAGATCTTGTAAGTCCTTTCTCTCCTCTCTCCACTCTTCCCTTCCTAGTGTAAGAGAAAGGTAAATTATAACTTTTCCACCTTTTTGTGCAAACTTTTAAAGTATGTACTTTTAAAATGAAGCATTAAAGATGACTGAACATTATCCCTGGTATAGAGAAATTATATGTGAAATAATTTGATTGTTATCATCCTTAATATAATATTTTAAATGATTCATCTTCAATGTTTGAATAGTATCTGTGTTAGTCTGACTTTTTGTCACCATAGTGAGAAATACCCAAGAGAAAGTAAGATTTATTTTATGATTTCAGAAATTTTTCTTCAAAATGTATTAGATCTACTCCATCTAAATCCATCGCAAATGTACACACACACACACACACACACAAACACAGGAGATTTATTACAGTGGTTTACAGACTAGTTCAGCTAGTCCAACCATGGCTGTTTCACCGTGAAAAGACCTAAAACCCAGCAGTTGTTTAGTCCACAAGACTGGATGTCTCAGCTGGTCTTTAGTCTATGTTGGAATCCTAAAGAATCAGGTTCTAATGCCAGTTAGTGAATACCTAACAGCAGAATGGATTAACTTGCCAGTGAGAGAAAGGGCAAGCAGGCAAAAGGCAAAAGCTTCCTTCTTCCATTTCCTTTTGGATAAGGTGCTATCAGAAGATGTGGCCCAGATTTAAGGCAGGTCTTCTCATCTCAATTTGATCAATAGAGTCCTTCACAGGTATTCCCAGATGCTTGGGTTTTAGTTGATTCTATATGTACTCAAGTTGACAAACAAGATTAACCATCACAGCATGCAAGGTAGACATATGGTAGAATGATGTGGTGACAGAGGAAAGTTGTTCACCCCAGAGCAGTCATGAAGCCGAGAAGAGTAATCCGAAGGTATGGGAGCCAAGATATATTCTTCAAAGTCACAACCCTAGCAGCCCATTTTTCCCAAGTAAACATCACCTACTAGATTCTACCTACATCCCAATTTTTCATTGAATTCATACTCCTGGATTGCTTAAACTTTTATTAAGTCAGAGACACTTTTTCTTCTGATATTTTAATAAATAGTTTTTGTTCTTTGTAGGTTTAGTGTATTTATAAAATGTATATTGATCATATCTATCCACCATTATCTCCTTTCATCTCTTTCTAGTGTTCTACCCAATCTTCTCTCGACCTCAAAGTCCTTTCTTATTTAATTTTTTGTTATCAATAACTTTGATTCCAATTAGTACAGTCAATAAACACATGGAAATATGGAATTTTCCATAAGGGAAATCCACTGAGAAATGAGCAACCTACCAGAAGCCCTATCCCCAAAGAAAAATAACTCCCCCTCTTTATGATCAGTCAAGCGTCAAGAGCTCCTCTGAAAAGGGTGAGGCCTAGGGTCTCCTTCTAGATTCGTCTGGAATTTTAACTGACTTGGTATTGTCCAGGTATTGTGCTGGGAATCATGGCTGCTGTGAGTTTATGCATGAACATACAGTGATATCCAGAAGACAACATTTGCAGCTCTTCTCTTCATCTACCAGATCTTACATTCTTTCCAAACCTCCTTCCCCAAGGTTCCCTGAGCCTTGGATGATGAGACAGCTTAGTACTGAATTATTTATAATTTGCACTTGGACCAATTATGAGTCTCTTCATTAACTACCAACTCCATGAGGAATATTTTCTGACCAAAGTTGATAACAGCAGAAATCTATGAATATAAACACAGATATTTATAATGCAGTTTTATAGAATTTAGCAAAAAGAAGAAGAAGAAGAAGAAGAAGAAGAAGAAGAAGAAGAAGAAGAAGAAGAA
>CAJQZJ010000594.1:5963949-5976371 GCA_907164525.1 Lophiomys imhausi
TTTCTTTCTTTCTTTCTTTCTTTCTTTCTTTCTTTCTTTCTTTCTTTTTTGTCTCCTTTATTTATTACTTTAGGTTACATCTCCATCACAGTCCCCTCTTTCCACCCCTCCCCGTCCCGCCCTCCCACCCTCTACCCCCTATCCCTTCCAACCCACTCCTCCAGAGTGGAGTGTCCCCACGTATCAGTCCCCCACCCCAGTTCAGCAGTCATATGAGGGCCAAGAGCCTCCTCATACACTGGGGGCCTACAAGGCAGCACCACTAGGACAATGTGTCTCATTGACAGGTAACAAAGTCTATGTTCCTGTTCCCTTTGGTGCATTGGTTGTAGTATAGTTATCCTGTACTATATGGCTAAAATCTGATTATAAGTGAATAGATGCCATGTGCATCCTTCTGAGTCTGAGATAGCTCACTCAGGATGAGCTTCTCCAGTTCCATCCATTTGGCTACAAATTGCATGATTTCATTGTTTCTTATGACTGAGTAGTATTCCATTGTGTAGATGCACCACAGTTTTTTGTTTTTGTTTTTGTTTTTTATCCATTCCTCTGTTTAGGGACATCTGGGTTGTTTCCAGTTACTAGCTATCACAAATAAGACTACTATGAACCTATAAACATAGATGAGGAAACATTCTGTGGTTTAGTGAGGAATCATTTGGATGTATACCCAGAAGTGCTATGGCTGGGTCTTGAGGTAGAGCCATTCCAAGTTTTCTAAGATATTACCAGATTGATTTCCATAGTGGTTGTACAAGCTTGAACTCCCACCAGCAATGGAGGAGTGTTCCCCTTTCTCCCCAACCTTGGCATCATGTGCTGTCACTCTGAGATTCCATTTCACACCTGTCAGAATGGCTAAGATCAGAAACAGTTCTCTAACAGCAGGAAGATTAAGGAGTAGTTACAATCTCCCTAGAATTTTATTTTGGGTATAGATGGGGGAGGGAAGAGACAGTCATTCACTCATCTTTGTCCATGTTAGTATTGTAACTCTAAAATGATGTTCTAATTCCATGCTTCTGTGAAGTAGTGAATAAATGATGGGAGAGAGGATTTATGCTGACTGGGGTAATATTTGGAAAAGAAAGTTATGTTTTTTTATTTAATTCTTCTTAACTTGATGGATAGCTTTTGTATGCATAATGTTAAAAACTTTCAGGAGTTCAGTTTTAGATAAAAAATTATGAGGTAAGCATTATGGTTTCACCTTTACTTTCAAGAGGCATGAAGTTCCCAGGTGGCAGGCCAAGGAAAAAACTCTGTGAAGCCTGTGCACAAGATAAGGTTCACTTTGGTGAACTTTGATGCCTGTTCTTTCTCCTCATGACAGCTCCATACCAATGACACACAGAGGGCAAGGTGACACCGTGACACTCTTCTTCTATTGTAAAGGAAGAACACAAGACTTTGTCAACCCATAGGTTTCCTGATCAGCAGTTTGAATTATTATTTGCCATGAAGGGTCATGTCCTCTCTATGATGCTGTGAAGCAGGCAAACCTTCCTGTAGTCTGTAAGAGAAAAAGGTTTCCTGTTTTCACACAGTGTTTTCCATGTGTAACTTGCTGTGTAAAGCTACTCCAGAAAGAAAAGGGTAGCCATTGCCCCTAGTAATATAATAGCAGATAAAAGGATAAAAGTGAATCATTATTCCCTCTGTAGAATAATCTCTCCAAAGTTGAAACTGAACAACAATAAAAACTCTCACCTTTTTGATGAATAGACTGAATATCTGTTTCAAGTTTTATTTGGAAAATATTCACAAAGTTTTCTAAAATAAAACTTTCAATTCAAAATAGTGTGTGCATGGTTAAAACTTACTAAATTAATGATTAGTATTCCAAGTTTATCTAATCAATATGAATGTTAGTTGATATTTAAAACATCAGTATTTCTATCAATAGGATAAAAATCAAATATAGAAATGTCCAAATTTCATAGTTCATAAATGAAATTGCTCACCAATGGTATGGTTTTATTGCTACAATAAAGACTAGTTCTGAAACAAAACATCTCTCTATTGTCCATGCTATTTATAATATGGTGACCACCCTAATGACACACTTTAAATTTTAATCAGCATTATCAGCATGTCTTCTGTTACTTGTTTAAGTCTAGACAATATGCAAAATAATAAATCAAACTGTGAGACAAAGCGTTTGATGATTTTGTGTGTGTGTGTGTGTGTGTGTGTGTGTGTGTGGATAAATATTCTCATTCCTATTTGAAACTGCCAGGCTGATGTTACTGTCCACACGTCCACACAGTTAGGCGTTGCGTAGCTCCACAATATTGCACAGCGTCCATCAGACAGATGCAGAGAATAACTTGAAAGGAGGGGTGATGGGAAAATGTAAGTAAATAATTTGGGAGTAACAAATTCAAGCATTTACAGTCTTAGATTACTGACTTTATATTTATAAATTTATGTAATTTTATTTTTCATAACGATAATGCTCATAACCATCTTACAAAACTCCTGGAAATTCAACAATTGATCTGTGAATGTCTATGAATGTTCTCTGTCATACCACATCTTGTCTGTATATCTTTTTTTTTTTTTTTTTGGTTTTTTGAGACAGGGTTTCTCTGTGTAACAGCTCTGGCTGTCCTGGACTTGCTTTGTAGACCAGGCTGGCCTCGAACTCACAATGATTTGCCCGCCTCTGCCTCCCAAGTGCTGGGATTAAAGGTGTGCACCACGTCTGTATATCTTGAAACGCTATGAAATCCACTATTTTTTGATGTGTTAATTCTACCTGTTCTGATTTCCTGACTTAGATAAAAATATAGCTTGGTGTTATTTGTAGAACAAATATGTATTATCCAGCATACTTCCCCAAATCTCTCTTTGGTTTTCCTTTTTTTGTATGGCTCCATCCAACACAGTCTGGGACAGATCAGAACATAGAGTAGGAACAAATCATATAAAAGACACTTATTAGCAGTGAGCTCAGTGAGTGTGGGAATGTGAGGGATGATGGTGCTTGTCATGTCTCAATGACGCTCAGTGCCATTTTATCACCTTTGCACATACAAGTAGACTGGTTATAGGAACAAATACTCTTTGTTTCAATAGAAACTTTGGCTCAACATTATATAAAATGAAAATGCTCATTTCAAATTTCCACTGCTTTGCCCTCCAAGTTCTATGATCTATTATAATCTGTGTGCTATTGCTTTTGTGTTGTTACAATCTTCATTTTTGTTCATCTGTAGTAATAATTTATCTATGAGATAATTCTAAACTAGAAATGAAAAATATGTATACAATGGTAATGTCATTAGCATACAAACATGGTTTACTGTTCCTTGTGATCACTAGCCTTTGTCAAATTCAATGTCATCATGTATGTGTGTAACCTATTTTCCCCATGTTTCCATGTCCATTGTGACTACAGGCCAGTCTTTTTATTCAGTCTTCTCTAGTGTATTCTGAAATCTCAGTGTATTTTATTAATTCTTTTCTCTCAGTTACTATATAGATTGAAAAACATCTCTCAGCATAGATTTTTAACTTCTGATCTTCAGAACTTCAGACTATTATCTTGTATGGAAATAGGCTTCATTCATACCTTGACCAATTTCATTAAGATATGAGTTGAATGGAGAGGGGACCAATTCAATGTGTCTGGTACCCTTTAAAAGATGGGTTATGGGAATGTTAGAGCAGTCCTAGTGTTTGCTTTTAGTGTACACTTGTGTTTGGCTGATTATCACTTTCACTATGATTCCTTTTCTCTTTTGTTTAATGTTTTCCATAGATGTCTGGTGGCTCCAGTACCTGTTAGGTGTGTGTATAAGTTCAATGGCAGGCAGAAACTCCAGAGCTTCCCTATTATCCTGTGGTCACCTAATGCCTGAAGGTCGAAGAGTTTGCTTGCTTGGGATTCTTTCTTTTTCTTAGTAATTGTTTGTTTGATTTGATTTTTCTTTATGTTTTGTTTTTTGAAACAGGGTTTCATGCAGTCCTGTATGAACTAAAATTTTCTATGTAACTGAGGATGACGTTGAACTCCTGATCCTCCTAGGGTCCAACTCCCTAGAGCTGGAAGGCACCAAGCCCTGTCTGAAAGTAGAAGGGTTTGGTTAGGAAGGGCCATTATGTGTAGGAACCATGGAGGGGCATCTCTTTGAAGGAAAACCTGAATGGAAATCTTGACAGCAACAAGCTGGAAGTACAGTAATAACTTACACCTACTAGAGATTCCATTCAAGATTGTTCTGTTTCATTTTTTGCAGGTACTTTTCTTTGTTCCATGTTTTCATACCTTTCCTTGGGCTTCATGGAGTTTGGGTTAGAGAATTCATCTGGTTTTAGACTTTGCCAATATACTTAGCAGTCTCAAGAGAAAAAACAAAGGCAGTTTAAAACCCTGACTCAGAAATCTTTCTGTCATCAAATTACTCCTTAATTAAGCTTATTTGGATAATAAAAGGAATATCTTTAAAAACAAAAATTCTTGTAATTTAATTTTTAAATGGAACAGAATTAAAGGAATCTAGATTTCAGTACATGCAGCTTTATAGCAAATATGAAAAATTGTCTCCCTCAGTTTGCTTATTATTAAAGTTGTTTTCTATTTAAACAGTTGCCATCCACAGTTTTCTTGGTCTGTTAGAGATGGAGATGGTGTATGGAAACCTATTCCTCATACAAACATGAAGGAACAGGAAACTATTATCTTTATGTCAACTGACAACGGTGTGGTCTCCCTCTTGTGTAGAAATGCAAGCATCTTATCTAAGGATAAGAGCAGAACAGAGGTTTCCAAAGGATGAGACATGTATTCTAGCTGGCAAAGGCGTACTGCAAGCACCAGTACTTAGAGCTTGAATATTTTCCATAAACATTGTGCTTATGTATGAAATTTTTTTGAGTTTTAAAGATTAATATTAAAAGAAAAGGATATCAGTTCTCTTTACCATAATGTAAAAATCTGGTCAGGGAGAACTTGTTGTCCTCAAGTTCTATGCTTCTGTGGTTTAAGAAACAAATGCTAGTGTTTAAAATACATTCTTGTGAACAAACTGAGTACATTTCTTGTTGCCACTGAGCAGAAAGCACAGCTTTATCTGTGTGTAGTTTTACATTGTTACAGTTACTACCTGACTCTTCTCTTGCATTCTGCCTTTACCATGATCCCAGTCACAAAGTGTGACATGCTGCCTCCTTACAACCACAGAAACAGCATCTTGTACCAAAATCATACTCTATACGTCCCCTGTAAAGCACTTCAGTGACTCCTAGGGTCCCCAAAGTCTGTTTCCATACCTAAGTTTCTACATACCTCCAGGACTTCAACTCTGCTTGATTTCTGTTCTCATTACAGATGCTTCTACACAGTTGACATTGCAGGCCACTCCCACTCCTCAAACACACAGAGCCCTTCCTGCCATTTCCTCTCTTCTACATATTGATATGAGGACTTAGTCCAGAACTTAGCTTCAGAGCCATTTCCTCATAAGGGACTTCTTATCACCCTCCTCCCTCTTCTATGCTTTCGTCAGCCACAGTGGAGTTTTCAATGATGTCTATTTGGTGAAGACAGAAAGTAAGCCTCTCCCTATCAGTCACTGTGCCTTGTCCTGACCTCATGTCAGGAACATGATAAAGTACAAAAATAATTTATGTCACAAAGAAGGACTAAGCTGGCTGATTTTTATTTATGTAATGTGTTATTAGACCAGACTCTATTTGAAGTAGTACTAACTGGTAACAGGGAGCAACACATTGCATAGTATCACTTTCCTAACTTGTGTATTTCTATATTCAAGCTGCATTAAATCAGCACAGTTGTTTTTTGTTTTATGTGATTTTTTTTGTTTTTACTTTTTTTGGTCTGTTCTTCCTTGAAATTGGAAACATTTTTAGGATAATTTACGCATCAAGAGAGGAATATAATGCTCTAGTGATGCAAGGACCTGAGGGCGGAGTTTTAAAAGTGAAATATTCATGAAGCTTAAGTATGAAAGACATCAGCTTTTCTGTGGTGTTTCAACAGCATATCCGGGTATAAGAGAATTGTAAACTGCAAGAGTACAGGGAAAGACAAATATTTAGGACAATAAAGGAGACATACCTACAAGATGAATTATTTCTGCTCTCCTTTTGAAGTGCTCCTGCACATATGAATAGGTTCATATTGGATTGTAGAAGTTCCTTTTTGATCACTATAAAATTTATATTAAGAACCCATGCAGCTGTGGATAACCCTATGTGTGCTAGTCTAATTTTTATTCAGATCTCCCAATTGAATTGAATGCAATTATTTGTATTAAAAAAAAAAGGTAGGGCAGTAAGTCTTAATTGCATCATGGACTTTTGCGAGACTTTAATTCCTCTATCTGAAAGCTCCACTTCTCTTCCACATTCTGAGCTACACATTCTCAGACACTTGTGACTGTGTGAAATGGGCTGGAAGACACGTAGTGAAAAGGGCATCAGAAAACAGGTAATAAGTAATACTATTTTAGAATCCTTAAAGCCTAAAACAATATAAGAGTTAAGTGGATCCTACCATAAGAGACATTTTCATATGGTCTGTTCTTAGACCTATCTTTATCTTTCTTGTATCATAATTTTTTATTCTAATTTTTTTTCATCAAAGGTGATTTTTTAAAATGCTCTATAGGACTTTGACATAGTATATAGTATTAAACCCTTTCCTCATCTACCTGTAGCCAACACTCAGAGATTAGAGCCTGAAGCAAACAGTAAATAAGAAGCACAGAATGTTTGAACCTGAAGCTAAACCATACAGTAGACTAATTGTGTGCTATTCTTGAACATTTACTATCAATCCTGTATGTGTATGCTGTCTGTGTTCATATATGTGTAGATATACACATCTGTGCCTGTGTGTGCTGAAGTCAGAGGTCAATGTTGGGTGTCTTCTTTTCTCACTCTCCATGTTATATTTTTTTCTTTTGGGACTCAGTATCTCACAATGAAGATCAACAGTTGGGTGGAGGGGTTGACACCACTCCTGGCTTTTCATGTGGATGCTAGGGATCTGAACTGAGGTAGCAAGAGTATTACCCTCTGAGAAATCTCACCAGCCTCTTTATTATCATTCTTTTTCCTTCTTTTTTTTTTTGTAAATTTCACATCATGCACCCTGTTCTTTCTCATCTCCCACCTTCCCTCAGAACCTATCCTCTACCCAAACAACCTTTCCCAACATAAAAAATGATCTCACTGCAGAAGCTGTAGTGTGTCTCAGTGAGTCCCACAATATCCCCTTTTGTCCACACTTTTTTGCTTGCAAATGTATGAGACCTCTCATTTCTATTACTTTGTAAATACTAGAACTTCACTGGAACTCCTCTCATATATCCTGTTGTCCTGTGTCATGGAGATCCTGTAGTTTTGGGAACTGTGGAACTGGCCTCTTCATGAACTCCAGCAGTTCTTCAATGAGGTATATGGTGAGGTGGGCCAACTCAAGGTGTGGTTCTAGGCCTGCAACCCCCACATCCAGGGCCAGTTCCACTGTATTACCCAAGTAAGGTGCAGGGCCTGCTCTCCCAGAGAGATTCAGCAGGTAAGGGGTCTGGACCAGCTTTCCTGCTTTCATGACCCCTTCAGGACCAACTCTCCCATAGGCTACCTATGGTGAGGGCATCATAGAGTAGAGAGATCTCTCTCTTGCTAACACCACAGAAAAGCAGACAAACAGCTAGACTGGGCCTCCCACACTCACACCCTTGAGGGTGGTTCACACACATCCCCCATATCCAGGGCTAGCTGTACTGTGCTGTTCAAGGTGAGATTCAGGGCTTACTCTCCTGAATGCTGTGGCATGTGAGGGGAAGGGCCAGATCTCCTGTCTGCCAGTGGTGGTGAGGGCAAAAGGGAGGGAAGGAGATCTCTCCCTCACCAACACCACTGCAAAGCAGACAAAAGGCAGGACTGGTTCTTCCATACTCACATCTTTGGGGCTGGCTCACCCACAGCTCCCACATCCAGGGCCAGGCAGTGTTCTTCTAGTCTTTGGCTTGTTTCCTATTCTGGGAGTCCATCTGATGCTTGCTTGAGGCTAGACTGATGGCCATCATAGGCTATGTCCTTGTTCTGGTCCCATGGTACTGAACTGGTGTTGGTCTCTGGCTTGTTTTTTTCCATGAATGTTAAGCTACTGTTCATTCACATGTTCATAGATAAGAACACTGAATGTAGACATAGCCTCTCTCTCCTTTCTGCCACCTACTGATGCACATGTGACACAGCAGCCACATCTGCAATGCCACTAGGAGCAGGTTATTATCATTCTTGAAGTAGGTGGACTGCTGTTTTTCATATTGTTTGAAGTTTGTGATAAAGACACATCTAAACCAATAATGGCACGTGAAGAATGGGGTGCTTTCTTGCACTGGAGATTTGCTCTTTGTTTTAAGTATAATTTACATGTGAAAGACATAGGTCATTTTCTCCCTACTAAAATAATTTTCTAATTAATTAATTTTTAATCCTCAACTATGTTCATGAATGGCTTTTCTCGACCCTAAATCTTTATTAAAGTAATGTAAAAATAAAATTGCATATTATTACAGTATACAATGTAATGTTTTAAAATATCTACTTGCTTACTGTCCAAATTAAGATATTAAAAATTCATAATGTATATGTACCACTAACTATACCTATTTTTTGAAATGACGTGTAAGATATTTTCAGCAATTTTTGAATTGTACTGTGGCATTTACAACACTAACCATGTTACACAATAGAGTTCTCAAGCATACTCATCCAGCTCTCTCTGTTGCTGAACAGTTTCCAATTTCCACCTTTTAGACACAGCTTCTGGTAAGTCCTGTCATGCTTTCTGTGCCTATGAGTTGAATGTACTAAATTCCAGATATATACATTTTCTTCTGTCACCCATTTCTGGGCACTGAGGTTATAATCATACAAAAGTTTCACTGACCAGAACAGGAAGTCTACAGCACATTGATTTTGTTTCCATTGGGAAATGTAAGATTTATATGTCATTTGAGAAGCTTCCATATTCTTTTTCCATAATGGATGTACTAAATGAGCATTTTCCCAATAATCTGCAGGGCTCTTTTTTGTCCATATCTTAACAATACTCATTACAAATTGCCATTGCCATTCTTATTTGTGAGGTGACACAATATTGTGATTTTAATTTGTACTTCCCTAAAGATTAGTGATATTCAGTCTTTTTACATCTCTCGTCCATTTGCAATGCAAAATTTTTGAGATCTGTCAGTCGGGTGAGTCCATTTTCAAATGATATTATCCATTGCTTACTGTTGAATTGAGCTCCTTGTAAATTTTGAGCAGTACTTCTTGCTATTTTCTCAGCTGTCCTTTCACTTCATTGATCTTTGCTGTACAAAGCTTTGAAATTTGTCTAAATTCTTTTCTGGACCAATGTCAAGAAGCATTTCCCAAATATTTTCTAAAATATTTTTATTTCTGTTGTTTTAAATTATGTCGATGGATGTGTTCATGTGTATATTTGTGGGTCCTTGAAGGCCAGAATGACTGGAGTTTTAAGTAGCCGTGAACCTTCCAGTGTGGGTTCTAGGACCCAAATTCTGGTCCTCAACAAGAGCAGTAGATGCTCTGAACCCTGAGCCATCCCTCCAGCCCCATTCCCTTTATATTTTCTACTTGTAGTTTTAGGTCTTGTGTTTATATCTTAAATACATTTGAATCATTTTGTTGTTGTTGTTGTTGTTGTTGTTGTTGTGAAATAAGTGCCTAATTTTGCTCTGGGTTAGAGGATTCAGCACACTTCCCCTGCATAACTCTGGTACTCCTAGTTTTCCTATTTGTGTTTCCTACCACTATTTATTGAAGACTTTATCACTTTCTACTTGCATGATTCAGATAATGTTGTCAAAAAAACCAAAGGCTGATAATACATGGATTTACTATTGACATATTATGTTCTTTCTATATCTATTTGCAATCCAGGACTGTACTGTTTATTTATTAGAGCTTTATAGTATTTTGTTTAATCTAGTAGTCCTCTTTGCACCAGGCCATTTTGCCTATTTAGGGTCTTGAGTCCTGTAGGAAGTTGACTATAATTTCTTTCTGGTTACTTTGAATTAAACTTCCTAGTTTTATTTTAATCTTGAAACTTTGTGACATAGTGATTAACACCAAAACATTTTTGTGAGTGGATATTGAAAATCAAACAAAATTATATTTGACTATAAAATTTACATTATAAGAAAATTAGGGGAACTGTGTGCTAGTGAGATATGGATGTGCAGGAATGAGGAAGGATGCATGCTTCTGGATGCATGATTTCTTTCCCTGTTTTTCAACTCAGAGCTTCAGTGCAATAGTTCCTCCTTTTGTCAAATTTGTATTTTGCCACATCCTTCCATCTCTCTAGTTTTATTATGTTTTTGTTTCACTCTAAGTATCTCCCAAAGATGATCAATGAGTATGATATAAGTGTCATAGACTTTCAAAGATTAGGATACACTCTGGGGCAAAATCAGAATGTTGCATACCTGTCACACCGCGTAACACTCTAGTTAATCAACAGAATTGAATCAAAGACCCAGAAATAAATCCACAAACCTACAGTCACTTAATTTTTGGCAAAGAAGCCAAAAATCATACAGTGGAAAAAGGAAAACATTCTCAACAAAAGCTGCTAGTCTAACTGGAAGCCATCAAGTAGAAGAATACAAATAAACCCATATTTATCACCATGTACAAAATTTAAGTCCAAGTGAATGAAAGACCTCAGCATAAAACTGGACACACTGAATCTAATAGAAGAGAAAGTGGGAAAAAGCCTCGAACTGATTGGTACAAGTGACAACTTCCTGAACAGAACACCAATATCTCAGGCTTTAAGACCAACAATCAATAAATATGACCTTATGAAACTGAAAATTCCTGTAAGGCAAGGGATACTGTCATGAGAACAAAACAACAGCCTAAAGATTGCGGAAAAAAAAAAAATCTTTACCAACCACACGTCCAACAGAGGGCTAATGTCCAAAATTTACAAAGAACTGAATAAATTAAGCACTAAGAAACCAAACAATCTAGTTTAAAAAAAAAATGGAGAACAGAACTAAACCTAGAATTCACAAAAGAGGAATCACTAACGGCCAGGAGACACTTAAAGGAATGCTCAAAATCCTTAGTCATCAAGGAAATGCAAATCAAAACAACTCTGTGATTCCATCTCATCCCTGTCAGAATGGCTAAGATCAAAAACTCAAGTGACAGCTTGTAGTTTTTTCCCCTAAATAACAAAATTTTTTATTATCTATCAAATAACCAAAGTGGGGGGAACACCCTCCCCACCTTCTGGGGATGGGACGTTGTTCTCTTAAAATGACTTCCTGCTGATTTGGGACGTAGTAAACCTGTTTGGGGCCCAAATAAGAATGGAAAAATGGTTAAAAATGTTAATAGAATCATTTGATGTTCAGTCCTTTTGTGTTCATCTATTTAGATGTCCTAAGAAGTTCATAGACAGAAGCTGATCTTCAGAGCTTTACTGAAGATCTGGCTGGAGTAGTCTGTGGAGCTGAACGATCTTAGCGATTTTGAGTTGTTGTGGTTGTAGACTTTTGAGGAAACTGCTATTGAGGAAGTCTGCAAGGCTGGATCATGTGGGCCACTTGTCTTCTTTGGTGTCTGATCTGTTTTCTGCTGAGGTTTCCGTTGTCCAGTTGTCCCTGGATTCCTTGAATGGATGCTTTAAATCTCCTGGAAAGAACAGAGCCCTGCCCTAATCCTAACTCTTGGACAATTACCTTTTTTTGGGGGGAGGGGGGCAGGTAATATTTTTCCTGTAGCAAATTTGGTTTTTTGACAATATATAAAGTATTACCTTTCAATCTGGATTAAAGAAGAAATTATTTTGATATTTTGGAGCTAAACAACCTTTAGTGTATATATTTTGACATCTCAAAGGACAATTTGTTTGAATTGCAGCCTGCCTTTTGTAAGTAGCTTTTAAACTTAAATCTTTCCAAATCCTATGTGCCTGTCTCTGCATTCTAAGTTTTGGGATCAAAGACATGTGTTTCCCAAATGATGGGATTAAAGATGTGCTCCTCCACCCCTGGATCAAAGTTTTTCTCTGTTTAGAGCTTGGCAAGAAAAACCCCTTCCTTCAACTGTAGACAGACTTCTGTCCAAAAAGGACAAAACTTGGAAGCAGATAAGTCGACAGCTTAGCTCTGCCAAGACAGGGTAGGTAAGTCCTTCATAATTCCTGCTCTACAATCAATGTCTGTCAGAAAAACAGGGCCAAATGGCTGAAGATTGATGCTGTAATGTATAGAGAGAAAATGGGAACTGTCCAGGCAGCCACTGGTATGTCATTTCTTAGTTTTGGAAGCTGCAGTCCCTGCACTTCCTATATAATCAGATATATTTATCCCTCTCAGGTCTCTGAGGTG
>CAJQZJ010000594.1:6031371-6051012 GCA_907164525.1 Lophiomys imhausi
AAGCTAAGTCAGTTATAGAACTTTAAACTCATGGAGATGGTTAGAAGGTAGAAGGTTAAAGTCAGGGGCTAAATATGTATGAACTGGACATTGGGAAGGTATACTGGGCCATTTAACTCTCATAAATGTGGCATATTTAATTCTGCTGTTTTGTGTAGAATTTACTGTTATAAGAGAAAGAACCATTTGTTGGAATGAAAAGAGAAGCTGTTGGGGGGGGGAAGAGGGTGGAAGGGTGGGACAGGAAGGGGGAATAGGGAAGGGTTTGCGACTGAGATGTAACTTGAAAAAAAACAAAGTACTTATAAAAAAAATATTTACTTACAATATTCAAATTTTCCTTAGTGTTGATTGTAATGCTTCTTTTTTAATTCCCAATTTTGTTCATTTTGGTCCTCTCTTCCTTTCCTGTGATTACTTGCACCAAGTGTCTGACAGTCTTGTTCATCTGCTTGTAAAATATGCTCTTAGATTTGTTGTTTGTATTGTTGTCTTAGTTTCTGTTTCAGTAGGTTCTCTTCTGGCTTTTATTATTTCTTTCCACTGACTGGGGTTCCATTTGGTTAGTTCTTCTTTTTTTCAAATTTTTGTGTAGCATCATTAAGCTCAGTATTTGTGCTGCTTCTAACTTTTTATTGCAGGCATTTAGAACTATAAATTTCCCTCATAGGACTGTTTTCAATGTATTCCAAGGGTTTTTGTATCATATTTTCATTTTATTTAGTTTCAGGAAATTTTTATTGCTTTCTAGATTTCTTCTTTACCCTGTTCAACATTCAGTAATATGGTATTTAATCTCCTTGATGTGTGATTTACTAGAGATTCTGTTTGCTGTCATTTTCAGTTTGACTGCATTATAGTCAGATAGGATACCAAAATTAATTCTATATTTTTTTTAATTTGTAAAGATTTTTCTTGTGTCTAAAGATATGCTCTATTTTAGAAAAACGTGTGTGTGCTGCTGAGTAGATTGGGTGTTCTTTAGTGTTGGTGGAATATTCTCTAGCTGTGTGTTAAGTTCATTTGTTGTATGATGTCAATTAATTCTCATACTTTTCTGCTTATTTTTGTCTAGCTGACCTGTTAATTGGAGAAAGCAGTATTGAAATCACCTACTACTGATCAATTGAACTATGAATTCATCTGCTTGGAAATGAATTGGCTATAAATCCGTTTATCTGATTTATTATATTTATGACATGCCTGTGTCTTTAAATCCAGCAGTAGATTTTGTATAAGATTGGATGCCCCAGAGTTTTGTGCATATATGTTTAGAGTAGTGACATCTTCTTGGTTAACTGAACCCTTGATTGGAAGGAAGTGTTCAGC
Source organism: Lophiomys imhausi (assembly GCA_907164525.1). Lineage (NCBI taxonomy): Eukaryota > Metazoa > Chordata > Mammalia > Rodentia > Muridae > Lophiomys > Lophiomys imhausi. Next base: position 6,032,701 of record CAJQZJ010000594.1, read on the forward strand.
ATTATTTTTTATTAGTTTTAGTTTGAACTCTATTTTGCCAGATTTAGGCAGATTTAGGGTAGTAATGCTTGGTTGCTTCCAAGTCACATTTCATTGGAGTATTTTTCCCATCCTTTTACTTTTAGATGATGCCTGTCTTTAAAACTAAGATGTATTTCTTGCAGATAACAAATTGCTTAATTTTCTTTTGTCTATTCACCCAGCCTGGGTGTTTGGTTAGAGAATTGAAGCTTAAAGTTATTATTGAAATGTGCATGTTAGTTGTGGTTGTGTTGTTGATTTTTCAGTTTGTTCCTTGTGTTCTCAGTGGTATTTAGTGTTTTCATAATTATGGTTGTGTATTTCTCTCCACATTCTCTTTGCCATGTGTCTTCCTATCCTCAGTACAACATAGTGCCTCCTGTCTTTTCCACAGGTTTGGTTTGTTAAAAGCAAATGTTTCTAGGTTGTTTGTGTCATGGAATTTTTTTCTCCTTCAATTTTGGCAGATAAATTTTGTTAAAAGCAGTAGTATAGGTTGTGTGCTATAGTCTTTTAGGTCATAGAGTGCTTCGTTCCAGGATCTCTGGCTTTCAAAATCTACATTGCAAATTCAGTTGTTACTCTGGTCAATCTATTTTTTTTCTCTTGCAGCTTTCAATACACTTTCTTTTTATGTATACTTAATATGTCAAGTAAAATATTACATGGAAACTTTCTCTTCTGGACTTGTCTATTGGTGTTCCATGTGCTTCTTGCTTCTTTGTGGGTATGTCTTTCCTTAGTTTGAGGATATTTTTTCATATGGTCTTATTGACTATGTAGCTTATTTATTGACATAGGATTCTTCTCCCACATCTGTGTTTATAATTCAGAGGTTTGTTCTTTTCCATGGTGCCCAATATTTCCTGTATGTTCCTTTCTATATTTTGTTCAATTTTTTATATACTTGGTTTATTTGTTCTAGTACTCTACTTTACCTTCAAGTCCTGATATTCTATCTCCTGCTTGATTCATTCTACTTTCAAGGCTTTCCTTTGAGTTTTCTAGTTAAGGTATTGGTTTTTTTGTTTGTTTTTGTAAACATATCTTTTACTCTCCTGAGTTAATTGCAGTCTTGGAGGCTTACTGCTTAAAAAGCTCACCCTTTCTGCTTCTTTCTGAACTGTGGCTGTGTGCTGTCTTCTAACCTAGGTCTAGTCCTGAAAGCTTATTGCCTCTATACAACCTACTCTAGACCTAGAATATTTTCTGTCCCTGAAACTTGCTGCTGATTAGTGTCATCCTTTTTGGTTCTTTCTGAACTCTAGCTGGTTAACTCAACTCAGCTGTTCTGTCCCAAACTCCTCTCCAAGCTGAGTGATTCATACTGGCTTCTTTCAGCTTCTGACTGAATTGTTCTGTTGGCCTCAAACTAACTCAGAGATCTGTTCTTGTTGTCTGTCTCCTTCTCATTCTCTGACTCTTCCTGTCTTCACCTATGTCTAGCTTGCTCCCTCTTCAACCTGTCTGTGTGAAACTCTCCTGGTAAAACTGTCTTCCTCTTTCTGCACTGCTCTCTCAAGTAGCTTCTCTTTCCTCTCTTTTCTTGTGAGAGATGGATATATCCTATCTCTGATTCATTCTGTCAAATCTTTCTCTCATTCATCTCTTTGTCCCTCAGTTACACATCACTTTCAAACATGGGTGCTTCCTTCTACAAACTAACTTTGCTTTCCTCAATTGGGATTAAAGGTGTGCGCTAAGGGTATGACTACATTCCAGCTGGATCACACAGATCCAGAAGGTATTTGGATGTGATCAGAGCAGTCATGTTGCTGTATTAAATACCTCTACAGTTTTTAACTTTCATCTTTAATTTCAGGTTGAGTCTTCTTCAATGTTCCTATCTCCTTACTGAATTCTCTTCTAAAATTCTGAATTTCTTCATCATTTCTATCAGCCTTATGTTTGTGTTTTCTTGGGTATCACTCAGGCATTTATTGTCTTTAAACTCTTTCTCCTCTCCTCAATTTCACTGGGCCATTACTTTGTGTTTTCTTTACATTTCTTGATTTTTTTTTATGAACTTCATGATTGTTCTTTTAAATTCTGTGTCTGAGGATTCATCTATGTAATTCTCATTGGAAAACATTTCTATATGTCTGGTAGATTCTAGAAGGAAAAACACTGACTTGATCTTTTATGTTGTTGATATTCTGGCAATGACACTTGAATATGTGGTCTTGTTTTGTTACTTTTGCATCTGATGTGGACATAACAGATGTGGCAGAAAAGAGGTGTAGGGACTAGAGATTAGAAATGACTTGAATGGAATGAAGTCAGGTGGATAGAGGGGAATGGACTTGTGTACAGATGTGCCACGTGTGCAGTGTGGGGGTAGATATGGCTAGTACAAAGTTTAGATATGGTGTATGAAGGGCTTATGAGATGAAAGAAAGTTAGGATTTGTCTTATCCAATGTTTATAGGTTATGATGCAGGCAAGGGAGACAATTACTGGATGGATGTGAGACCTTGGATAAATTTCCACATGTTAAGGAAAAGATGTAGAAGAGCAAATCAGGAAAAGTCAACTGTTTAGACTCTGGAGAAGAAAGTAGAGAGTCTGAGTGTGTAAGGTGGTTGTGTGTAAAGGAATCTCATGGTAAGAATTTATAAACATGGAGAGTTGTCAGCTTGGGAGATGTATAGTAGAAGTTAGTGCTCATTGATCTGGAGAATTTATATTCTAATTTTTAATGTTTAGTTATAGCACCAGAATGCTATTCTCTGTGCAGAAGGACATAACTATCTCTGTGCATATATGGATATAAATGTAGATATATAGATATATGTGTGTGTTTATGTGTGTATAAGTTTTTATATGTATATTTACACATATTTCTATATACATATAAAATTTTTCTCAGATCTAATGCCTACTCTTTCAAGGACAAAAAAATTTTTTTAAAACACACAGGGAGCTATGCAACAGCTTCAAATCACCTAAAAGACACTGAGCTAGGAGTTGAATAATCACCAAATATCAGTGCACTGAGTTGACAAATGTTCCAAAACCCATTCTTTGGCACGAGCCTAAACATTAGTGGGAACCTCAATCTCTAAATTGTTTCCTGTTATAGAAGTCTATTAATGGGTGCACTGTGTAGTTTCCAGCATGAAACTTTTCATAGTTATGCTTCACTATTCATTACTTTTGCACCAACAGTTATTTTTCACATCTAGTTTGATTTTCCACTCTCTACAAGATGACAGATTTTCTACCATTTCCCACTTACTTTCTGACAGTCTTTTGCCTTCTTTTATTAATGTTTAAGTCTTCAAGTTCTTGCTCTAATGTATCCATAGAAGATATGTCTTGATTCATTTCTATCAAATGGAATAAATGAAAACAGAAAAGTATGTTTGCCTTTTCTTGTTGTGAGTGTAAGTTAAAAGCACTAGAAGAAATAGATTAAGTCACTAAACCTTTTCACCACAATTTAAAACCTCATTTATGTATTGTGTAGCTACAGTAAAAGGGCTCTATTTGCAATCTTCTTACCATATAACCTTTTGAACATAGTTTAAATGTATAGTGACTGTAAGTTTTGGATAGTAACACTAAATTTGCTTACATTATATATAATATTATATAACATACACATTATTTAAAATCAATAATGCAATTATATATTAATTTGGTTCAAAATAGACTTTGAGTATGAATTAGTTTAATTTGGTATGTCTGGGCACATATTTATATTTTTAAGATCTTGTTCCTTGAAAATTAACATATCAGTCATTCTTTCTACAATACCTGATCAGTGAAATGATGTTTAAAATATGTCAAGTGAAAGAGCAAATGAGTAAGTGCTTAAATACATGAATTTCTTGTAAGCATTTCTTCAGTTATCTAGGTAGCATTGAATTCCTGTTAATCCTGCTTTACCTCTTAAATGCTGGCCTTGCAGGCATGCATCACCTTGTCCAATTTAATATACACATTGTATTTTCAGTAAACTGGATGCATAACTGTCTGTCAGACAATACTAGCATTCAGAGCTCATATTCTATAGTTAAAATACTCAGTGATAGCATATTCAATACAAGAGAACTAGTTTCATAGAAACTGACATAATAAAAATATATATCATATAAATACATATGGTTGTACCCTTGGGTGATATTTTGACCTCACTATGATTTTGTCTTGAAAAAATCAACTGTTTTATAGACCATTAGAATTCTTCAAGTCTGTGACATTCAGTTTCTTTCATTAAGCACATGTGATGCTCTATTTTTGACATTTATGTGAAATGTGAGATATCGTGAACCATCACAGTAAAGGAAAGATAAAACATAATAATAAAAGATAAAACATGTAAATAAAAGTGTCACTAACTATGAATTTGTCTCTAGTCTTAGACCAAATTCGCTTGTGTAACTGGGCATAGCAGAAACAATGCCAATTAACTGATATTGTAGAAGTTTGGAGATCTTTACAATAAGAGTGATTATATACTTTCTGCTATAGCTACTGAACACTAAAAATAAATGTTGTAGAAGAATGAAACTTAAGTTAATGAAAAAACAAAAGTATTAAAAACTTACTTAAACCCGTAATGGTGGTCCATGTTTGCAATGGCGTGTGGAATTCTATGAGTATGAACTCAGCATGGCCTACATAGAAAGTTCTAGGCTACCCTCAAAAGTTCAGCAAATCAACAAACTTCTTTAAGGGCTCTGAAGAGATAGCTGTTCAACATTTAAGAGCATGTATCGATCTCAATGATGATCCAAGTTTTGTTCATAGCACCCACGTTAGGCAGTTCCCAGATCCCTTTAACTCCAGTCCCTGGAGGATCTGTTACCTCAGACCCCTACAGTGACTGCAGTCACACGCATACACTTGCAGTAACATGCATACACCTGTGTTCACATCCATGTATGCACACACGTGCACGCACTCACACTAACACACACACACACACACACACGTACACACACACAAGCACCCATAATTTTTAAAAAGTACTTTAAAATCTTGTATAAATTAGCAAAATTGTAATAGTTGCAAATGCAAAAATATGAACTACCATTCTTTCTTCTTTAGTGGCTATTTGGAACACATGACAATCAAAAGTTCACAGTCATAGTACAATTCTGCCAGCTGCCATAGAAATAAGATTGTATAATTGGTAATCTAAGCAATTTATGTGACTTGGAAAACAATCTTACCCTTGAGTTGAATTTACTATGACATCTTCTAAATCTTGAGAATGCAATTTTCAGTTTACCTAAATTATTGTTTGCTAGGAATTTAATAAACTTTAAGTATCAATAAACTGGATAGTTTCTTTAGAATAAAGCTATAAATTATACTTAAATGTGTCTAAATTTCAAATAGCAATGAATGTCAGAATACAAACCCTTTCCCTTGCATATTGAGAATATGCCCTTGAATTTACATAAAACACTGCAGTATGTTGTGAGTGAACTGAAAAACAAATACAACAGAACTATTGTTCAAGCAGAAGGCTGAGTTCACTGTAAAAATAGATTCTCAGCGCCATGCAAGCTGGAAGTCAAGGTGATTGCAACGCTGGCGTGTTTGTTGATAATGAATGAGTGGCAGCGCCAAGCAGAGCCAGTTAAGAGGATGTATTAACCAAGGAGGCTCACATGAAATCAATGAAGTCTACACAAAGGCTTCACTCTTATTTTACCACACAGCATAATTTGTCCTGTGTCTCAGATTAGTATTATTTCAAAGCTTCTTCTTCCTTATTATAACTGCTTAACTCTACATTCTAATTTTGAGAACTGCATGTCCTTGTCTGCTTTGCGCCTTACTACTTTTGTCTGTAGCTTGCTTCAAGTGTAAGCTTCTTACTCTCCCTCCTGTACTCTCATGCTCTAAGGCACATGAAGGACAGAAAAAAATCACTTTGTGGGCTAGGCACTTTCAAAGTCTTTCTCCTTTCTTTCGAAAGGGGTTTCCCCACCAGGAAAAGCCTTCTGGAGTGTGTGGAGTGCGTGTGGCTGCAGAGGACTAAGTGCCCTAGGTATGAACGTTAATTCAGTCAGTGGGATTTACCATCACTAGATCATCTCCTCCTAGAAGACTAGACTTGAAGGCTAAATTTTTTTCCAAGTTTCATTTTTTCATGAAGTTCATAGTTCTTCTGAAGTTAATAATTAGAGAACAAAAGTCTACAATAGACAATGTAAGAGTAGGTGGAATTACATCAGCCAAAATAAAAATGTCTGATTATGGCGAGGCTAAAATTAGAAAAATAAAGCACTATCATTCACTCGGAGTAAACCTGAGTTCCTCATTTCTGTTCCATATATCCTATGCAAGACAAAAGAAAAATGAAGTGAGCTGATATTTCAGTTTGGGTACCCACGAAATCATTCGCAGTATTGGGAAAACAAAACCAAACAAACAAACATACAAAAACAAGAAACAAAAATCCCCGTTGAAAGAGCCCCTCCTGCTTTATTACTACTTATGAAAGAACGTGGTGTAGATCAGTTGGGGAGGAAGAAGATGCATCAGGCTTTTCCTGGATTCCCTGTCTTCTATTGATACAAAATGTCATCCAGGTATTTGATACTTAGTCCAAAACTTCAGCACTTGTTCTAAATGCACGCATCCATTCCCAGTGCTGTTAGAGATGGACAGGTGGTGGTAACCTGCTCCTTTGCAAAACCAGCATTCCTGTTCCATGGGCACCATCTTGCAGAGTAAATGCAGTCTAACTGCCTCAGGTGTTCCATCTGTCCAAAGAAAATTAACTCACTTAGACTCTGAACTCTATTCTATCTTTTTTGTGGAACACACTAAAAAAGAAACTTATTCTTATTTACATTTTCTTTGAAGTGTTAATTATATATTCAAAATTTGTACTGGGGTATATTTTGTTTCTCATCAATATTAAACTTTTCTTTTGAAGGCTTTAAAACACCTTTCACACACATTACCCAAACTTACTTGTTTTCTTGAGTTTCCTTCAGTAACTGTCTAGTTTTCATGTATGTGCATATAATACATGAATCGTAGACTTCTTAAAATGAGAAGTGAGTTTGGTTATTTGAAATATTGGACTGGTTTTCTCTCTTAATTGATTCTTGGTGATCTAAATTCATTCACATAATTTTCCTTCAAAGATGGAGTATTGGTTTTATTAAGCGCGAAACAATATGCATTCTTTTGTCAAAATGTTATCATAAAACACAAAAATTTTTTAGAAAATGGGTAAAGCTATTTTTAAATGATAAATTTATAAATATTCATCAGAACTAAGTGGTCATTTATGAACTTGTTATGAGTTGCGTAAAACTGTTGTAAATCTGGTGCCAATATGCTACATAACTTGACAGTGAGCTATTAGCCACTTTGTCAGAATAAGAGCACAGTGAACCATTGTGTTCTATTGTTATATTTGTGGAAGAAGAATATTAGTTGATGCAAAGAAAATCCTCTAAATAGCTCCCTTTATTTTTTTAAATGACTTAACTCAGTGCAAGTCCAAACAAATTTGTTATGAATAATATCTATTTCCTGGTACTAGAATATTCAGTAGTTTGGCCCCAAAGGTTCAAGTGTTAAAGAATGGTAGTGGAAGTTGGTAGAAACATTGGGACACACAGCGTAATACAGTGAAGTTAAGTTGCAAATGTGGCTTTGGACAACCTTTTGCCACCCTGGCCCTTCCTTTTCTTTTTGGTTACTGGACATCAGGAGGCAAACAGTCTATTGCATCCTTAGTCTACACCTTGATGTGTCTACACCTTGATATGATGCCTCATACAAGTTCAAAGCAACGTGACCAGCCTGCCGTAGACTGAAACTTCATCATCCAAAACTACACTTTTCTTCTTTATAAGTTGATCATCCTAGGTCTGGGTTTCATTAACAGAAATATGGCTAATGCAGAATGCACTGGACATGCGATAAAAGCAAAAGTTAACAGGCAATAGGCATTTTTAAAGACTTTTCATTCAATAAAAATGGCTAGGCAAATGAAGTATCCTTGTATCTAGACCTATGAGTTATTATTTTGAGAATTTGAAAATGTCACAGGTATATTGGTTTTAATAATAGCACAGACATACACAGGTAGATGATAGATAATGAGACAGGTAGAGACTAATAAATGATGCATACATGGTATATGAATGCATGATATATAATAGCTATTTTTTAGACAAAGGTAAGAAAGTACGAAAACATAACATCAATTCTTCCTTTTTTAAGGAACAATATTCAGCCTTTCTCTTGCTAAGATACGTTTTTTTTTTCTGTAAGTTCTACACAGTTAGCACTGGGGTCTCTGCTCCTTAAAAAGCAGTATTTATTGCTATATAATCTATGGTGACACACACCTTTAATCCCAGCACTCGGAGAGCTGAAGCAGGTAGATCTCTGTGAGTTCAAGGATAGCCTGGTCTATACCGGGAGTCCAGGACAATCAGGGATACACAGAGAAACCCTGTCTTGAGAAACTAAGGGAAAAAACTCATCTGAAAAGATCTGAGATTCAAAAGTCTTGATGTTAGAATAACTAAAGGAGAAAACAACTGTGAGAGATCAGTAAGATAGGAGGAATGTGACAGCAGGATGAAGTTTGCTAAAATGCTCCCCAGAACCCAGCCACCAAGATATAGTCCAACCAGTAATGTGATTTCCAAAGCACATTGCTTTTTTTCTTTTTTGAAACAAGGTTTCACTGTGTAGCCCTGGCAGTCCTGGAATTAGCTCTGGAGACCAGGCTGACCTCAAACTCACAATGTGCCTACCTCTGCCTCCTGAGTTCTGGTGTGAGCCACCACCTGGCATGAGTAACCAATTTAAGGACACAATAGTTCTGGAGTTGAGAGAAATATTTCCTTTGTCTTCATAAAGAACATACTACATAAAGCAATGATTCACTTAGAGGTTGGAGATGTGATAAAATTGTCAATGAATCATAAAAATGACAGTATCTTCTACTATGATGACATTTCATGTTAAAGCTACTCAATATTACTGATAGACTTACAATGACATCTGGTTGAATAGAAAATGTTGTGTGGTATGTGATGATGAGTGTATGTGGCAAGGAAAGCCTGTAGACTGCAGGTAGTTCTGGGAAAACTCTTCTAGGTGAGGTGACACCAAAACTCTGCTCAGTAGCAAAAACCATTTCACATTATTTAGAATGCACTAAGAATTTTAATGTTTGCTTATGCATTTATTTATCTAATCTTTAATGTAAGATATTGGAATCAATTAAATTGTTTTTTATTTTCCTTTCCTGCTTTCTAATCTTATTACATTTTCTGCAACAGTTACGGAATAAGCATCTGTTTATTTTATCTTCCTTATTCTGGTTGTCATGCACAGCTTATATAGATGATACCAAATGATATGACTTTTTACAAAGGGAGGTTTCTGACTTTTATGTTTGATTTAATTTTTTACCCACTTCTTACATCCTTTTATCATCTCGATTTTCATTCTTGGATTTTCACAATATATTTAAAGCCTAGCATTGGTGAGATATCTCAGTGAGTAAAGATACTTGCAGTCTAGCCTAAAGAACTGATTTCAATCCTCAGAACCCACAGTGAAAGGCTTTGTCTTTTGCAGTTCTAATAGGCTGTCCTCTGATTCCACAAATCCCCCTCACCACACACACACAAACACACACACACACGGAGAGACAATACAGGTAAAAAATAATGTAAGAGACAAACAAACGTGTATTAAAGATAGTGTTACTGATTCTTTTTTAAATATTTATATAAGCATTGATAGATGTATGTCTACAGTATGTGCAAACATACTATTGTCAACATGCATATGTGTGTGTATGATATAGATGTCCCAGTTTTACTGAAAATATTCCTTCCAAATTTTGATACTTTTCTTACTCAGAATCGCCTCACAGAAACCTCCATAAGACCCTGTCATTGGCACTGTTTTAAATTCACATTTTTAATTATTATATAATAAAATAAAAGAATAGATTAGCCATAATCTATTTATCACGTTTCTTATTAATGGGAAGTGATTTTGTTTGAAATTTCGGTTTACTTTGAAAGTCCTGCTCTAAGTATCTTAGTATGATGCCTTTGCATATAAGAATTACTTGAAATATCTTCTACAAGATGGAAATGTTGAAGTTATGCATAATTTCGAATTTTAGTAGGAGTAGATAGATTGCATGCCTAAAGGCTTTGATACTACACATTTCCATGATGTGCATTAGTATGTTTTATAACTATAAACCCATCAGCAAAAATATGGTATGTCCTTGCAAATGTGTCTACCTATAGTGAGATGGACAATTTGCTTCTTAATTTGTTTTTCTGCTTTTGAACTGGAGCCACTTACACTGGACTTCCAGCTGCTTTGTCTCCTGTGAATGGTCTTTTTGCTCTGTCCATGGGAAATTTTTCTGTTATTTGTTCAAAAGCATTCTTTGCATATGGAAATTTAGTCCATCTACATCAACCCAATTACAGTAATTTTTCTAAACTCTTATTTTTCTATTGGAAATTTTTACTATTGTTATTTAAAATGTTCAAATATATTTATTTAAACAGATCGTATCTAAATTGTTTTGTACCCTGTTTTTCAGTGTTATTGTGGTAGAATTTTTAAAAGCATAGATTGTAAACTTAGTCTTCTATACTTTCATGAATTATATGTGCAAAAACCTGAGTTAAGTAAACTTTAACTGTGTGTATGATTTTGTCTACTATATAAGTATATGTGTAAAGAAGGCTATATTTCACCTTTTAGATTAAACCTGGTAACTAAATAAATTAATATTCTTGTGAATTTATATAAGCATAGGAAGTTTGTCAAATACTGGCTTTTTACATACACTGAAGAAAAACTTCCCCTTTTTATCTATTAATTCTATTTTATTTATTAAATGTTATGTTATTTAGAATATAACACCTATGCTTAGATAAGGAACATAAAAATATTCCTTTCCATGGATTTTTAAATTTTAATTGGACATGTGAGTGTGTGTGTATGTGTGAAGCTTAAGATCATTCCATACAATTTCAGATAATACACTACACTACTACGACTTTAGTTGAAATTACATTAAATGCGTAAGTTAATTTTAAGAGATATAAACTGTTTTTGTTAATATTTACTAAATAGGGTCTAAGGAGATAACTTAGAAATTGAGAGCACTGACTGCTTTTTCAGAGGACTTAGGCTCATCTCCCAGCATGGTAGCTCATATCTGAGCTCATATCCAGTTCTAGCAATCCAATGCCCTTTTATGGCCTCTATGACTGTAGGGCATGCCTGTGGTTCATAAATACACATGCAGTTAAAACACACACACACACACACACACACACACACAAAATAAAAATAAATTAATAAATTAAAATTTTAAGTAATACATTAGATATTTTATATGGGCTATTGATGATGAACTTCTGGACTTAGGTGATTTGATGATTATAAGATGATAAGTATGACGATTTACAAATAGAAATTTCAGGGGATAGAGAGAGATCATTCAATAGTTAGAGTTCTGGCTGCTTTTTCTGAAGATCTGGTTTCAGTCCCCAGCATCCATGTGGTTCCTTGCAAGCATCAATAAGTCCAGTTTAAAGAGATCCAAATCCCCTTCTGGTCTCTCTTGGCAATGAATAAAAGTGGTTCACTTATGTTCTGTTCAGGAAGTTGTCACCCATGCCAATGAGTTTGAGGCTTGCTTTACATAGGCAAAACACTCCTACACATAAAATAAAAATCTAAACCTTAAAAAAAATTATAAATAGATGTTTCAGTAGAAAATGTATTATCTTTTGAACCTTCATCAACAATGCACTTTGAAGTGTGGTGGTTTTACTCCTAGGTTTTGGTGAAATTGCACACACACACACACACACACACACACACACACACACACACACCTTATTTGCAATTTGCCATTAGATATGAGACTTTGTGTATTTGAAAGATATTAACATGATATATTTCATAACTGGTGGCTACTCTAACTGTCTTGACAGAGCATAAGGTTCATTAGGAAAAATGTATGTTACATGGTTTTGTCATCATTTCTCCAAATCTTGGGATAGAGCATAGAACATTGAACATGAGTTAAATGTGTGACATTCAAATGCTAAAAAAGTTAAAAATTATTTGGTGGAAAGATATTAGATTTCCATGATACTTCCTATATAATACTAAGTCAGATAGGTTCAGTTATTTTAGGTGATAACTGTTACTAGGATAGATTTAAATTGCATATACAACTAAGAAAAATATGTAATTTACTCCATCAAGTCATAGTTTACCTATATTAAGTGCACTGAATTACATTGCTATTTATCCCATTTACTTTTAAAATGTACAAAAAATTTTAAAATGTACAAAAGTGCATAGTGTATTTTTGATGCAACATAAGAACTGCTTAATTTCATTAGCTGCTAATAAAATATGATACTTTTTAATATTAATATCTTTACACCTAAAAGAATATAGTAATACTACCACTCACGTACAGGATTCACAATGGCAGATACTTTTCTTTGTGTTTTACATAAATCCAATCATGTACTTCTCATGATGAAGTGTGGAGCCTATGCTTGTACAGTGGAGCACAGAAATTTGAAGAAACCTGTTGAAAGCAGAACAAATGCATGGAACCTGAGCCCACGGAGCATTATTGCATACGAATGCATGAATGCATCCAACGTGGTCACCAATAGTGTCCATTAGCACGTTCTTGGCTTTCTAATATATTCTACTACCATATCAGTAGCCATGCGTAGGAAGGAATGGGGTGGGCAGGGTCGGGGGGGATAGACATGATCAGCCAAAGTTCTGCCATAACTGATAAGTAGTCAGTCCTTCCATCTAGCTATGTTTTCTGATGTGAAGTGCCTGTGCAAAACACTGTAAGCGAAATGGTGACACAGTGTGAGTAATTACTTCTGTTCTCACCAGCCATGATTTGGGGCTTGTCTGATGCACTATGGTGCCTTGTAGAGATTAATATCATTTAATTGGAACAAGGTACAGTTCCAGGCTTCAGAAGACACCAGGTATCATGATAGGACAATTTTTATAGTGTTTTCTCAAAGCTAACTGTATTCTCCCGTGGATGTTTCTATGGTGTTAATAAAAGTGTGCTATAGGATTACTGTAGTAAATCCCCACAAATGTGAATAGATAATAAAACTCTATGATCTTAGGCTTGTTTTTCTTCACTGTAACACTTTCAAAATTGCTCTGATTGTTGTTTCACAAATCAGAATGCTGATGAAGAATATAAGTCTACAAACCCTTTTAAGTTACATTTATTAAAATGTAGCTAAGGTTATAGCTATCACATAATTTGATCTTGTCCATTCATCATGTTGTCATATACTTTGTAGTATAAAAGATTTTAGCTTTAAGCCATGGTATAGAATTCAAACTTCAGAGTAAGGGCATGCCTCTGTGGGACAATTTGGAGGATATCTGAATAGGCAAGATATTTTTTATCTCTAAACTCTTCAATGTGTACATTGAGAAAAAAATCAAAATGCCTTCTCTTAGGTTTTATGAGGATTAAGTGGCCCACAGTGTCTGGCATGGAGTAAACACTATTAACCAAATTTCTATTTTTCTAAGTTAAATCTAGAAGATGAATTGCTCAGCAAGCATGGGATCTGTGGCAGCTCTACTGAACTGCCAATGGCCTTTTCAACAGTGATAAAAGTAATTTGCATTTCTAGGTGATTTCAAGACCAATCTTCAGAGGGAGAAAATCAGTCAGTAGTCTTATTTAGCTGGAAAGCCTGCAAACTACAAGAATGACCACCCCAGTGAGATATCTCCAGTAGTGGCACTTAATCCTAGGGGGTAAACAACAGCTGTCTCTTAAGGTCTGCTCAGTGGGAGGGAATTCATATGTAACACTGTAAAGCTAGCCCATAGTTGAGGAACTCACAGAACCTAGATAAGAAACCATATTGTCATTTTTCTCATTCGACATAGCCCCCAACCACATTCCAAATACTTAACACTTATCCCAGCCGGTAAGTGTGTAGCTCTGACTTGTTATTTTAAGAAAAGTAGGTGAAGGCTACTACAAAGATCCACAATTAGTGAAGATGCAGATTCTGAGCAATCATGGGTACCTTATGTCAATTACACATCTATAATCCAATGCCTACACCTGAGGTTCTCATGGATACACTAGGAGACATTGCAGAAGTAGCGGGGTGGAAAGATTGTAAGAGCCAAGGGATCCAGATGCCTGCTGCTACTGGATAGTGTCTTCAGATGTGACAGGGAAACCGCACCCATAAAATCTCAACAGTATAAGTGCTTAAGCAAGATCTGCATAATAACAGTACATGCCAATATGCCTGGAGGAAATTTCACAAGGCTCCACCCCTACCTGAAGAGGTATAGGCAAGCAATGGGTGTTGCAGGAGAGAGAACCACTTTTATCCAGGTACGAGGCTCCTGATAATTTATCTAATCCCAAGTGGTTACCCTTAAATCTATGTACATTTGAGCAACAATTAATGGATTTAGTAGGTTGTGGGAGTGTGTGTGTGTTTGTATCAATAATAATTGTAGAAGAGTTCATGAATTTGAGACTGAATGGGAAAACTGAAGGATTTAAAGCAGGGGGAAGGAGGGGCAGAAATGATAGACATACAGTACTCATGAATGAAGTTCTCAAAAAATAAAAAGTTTTTTGTTCGGATGATCTGTTATGTATTCTAAATGTTAATTAATTGCTCCCAAAGGCCTGCTTGCTGTAGGAGATACACCAAGTAATGCTATGTTACCTTGTTTTCTAACCATTGTCTCTGATTTGTTGAATAAATGCTGAGGTATGTGATTGGGAGAGAGAAAGGTAAGTGAGACAAAGGTTGGTGGGCTTTTGGAGCAGAGAGATTGACAGGAAGAAGCCAGGAGGAGATAGAAGACATACCATGGGTTACATGGAAGAACATCATTCCACAATGTTGGGAACGCCCAAAGGACGTATGTATATGTTATGGGTTTTATTGGGGAATATAATTAAGAACTAGTTTAGATGGAGTAAAATTGCCCAATCCTGGCTGCAAAATTTATTCAACCAATCAGAGACAATGTTCAGCATGTAAGGTAACACAGCATCACTTTCACAGCAAGCAGGCCTCTGGGAGCAATTAACTAACATTTAGAATTCATAACAGATCATCCAGTTTTTTTAAAAATCTAAAACTTAAAGATAGAAAAGTATGAAAGACTAATCTCTATTATTTGCTTTCTGTACAAACACACTTATTTTGTTACTGTGATGAGTTCATGGATTATATCCATTCATTGCTCAATATATTCTTTACCAAGATGAATTTTTAAAAACTGTGGAGATATATATATATATATTCATTTTTACAAAGCTAAAGTACATGTATTTATCATGCACAATATGATATTTTGAAACACAGACACAACACGGAGTTGATCTACTATGTTCATTACCACACATAGGTATTGCTGATGTGCTAAGAACCCTTAAAATATATTCTGAATATTAATCAACAAAACAAAATATTGCTATTATCTGTAGAGATACTTTTATTGCTGTTTATATGGTTGTTGAAATGAGGCCATGAGCTCCAAGTACCAGGACAGTGAGCTCATTCCTTGAGACCAAGGTCGGAAATGGCTCTGATTGGAAGTGAATTATAGTCGTGTTTATTTGCAACTCATCTACATTGCTGTAGTGTATGTTCCTGTAGGAACAGCCGTTTTCCCGCCTTTATCACTGGGCAGAACTCACAGGATCACAATCATGGTGTTCCTCTACCCAACTTGTCCTTTGTCTCCACCTTTTCCATGCTGTGTCTGTGTCCTTTTGCCTACTGAGAATGTACTTCACATTAGGCATTGGACTTGACACTGGGAAACTTTAATCTCAGGGATAAATTAAAGGCATGATTAAAGAATATGCAGGCTATGAACAGAGCTAGGAAGTGAGCAGACCACAATGGTATAGGTTTATCTAAGTTGCCGCTAAATGCACAACTGTTCATCAGCCCCTTCTCTTTCCTAAGCAGAAATGAAGTTTGAGCAAAGTTGGGGAAAGATTTTAAAAGTCAGATAAATTTATGCCAGCAACTGAGAATTGACACTCAAATGACAATAACAAAATCAACTAACTCCAGCTTTGCTACAAAATGGCATTCACCTGGAGATTTTAAAGACTTAAAGTTATAAATTTTAAAAATACTTTTTTATCTTAAAATGTTTTTGGCCCCTTTGAGGTTCCAAACTGCCACATGGTTAAGAAAACGGCCGTTACAGAACCATAAAGTTTCTCTTGCAAGTTCACAAGTACTTCCTCTGCTTCCTTTCCTCCTGGATATAGGTCCCCTGAGCTTCATTGAAAGGCGTCATTCTCTCTCTTATAACTGTATAAATACAGTAAGCCTCAGTAAAGACAGACGGCTGCTGTGATCATTTTTAACAACCCCGGAGAGGTCCATATGCTATTCAGTAATGTGGCATCTGCATGGCCCCTTAGCTGTGGTGTATACCTTAACATAAGCAATTTTTAAGCAACAAGGTGTCAACCTCTCCATCCATGTGAGGCAAATCAGTCCTTCTGCACCCCTAAGCACAATCTAAGAAACCCTGAGAGTGCTCTAAACCAACAGCATCCCCTGGCTAACAGTCTGTTCCTTTTAGTACAATTGCGTTATTATGCCTCCAAGCCACAAAATTTTCACCAGGTAAAATACTCATTCAATTAGCAGAGGAGTCACTAAGTCCCTGCTGTGCTGGCATTTCCCAGCAGTAGAAGGTGGGAAATTCATCTGGCTGCAGACAAGCTCCTATGAGTCATGCGTACACCAATTTGTTGCTGGATCTAACACAGCGCCTATTGACAGTAAGAACACAGTAACAAGAGAAGCTTAGTTCTGAAAGTTAGGGTAGTGCCTGTTTCTTTCAGCTCAAAATTTAACTGAAGTAAAATCTTATATAATTGTTTTGAAATATCCTTCCTTCCCTTTTCTGTTAATCTGACTGAACCAGAGTAAAGACCATTGCCCAAACTCTTTTAGTCAAATTAAACAAGCTTTATTTTCTGTCAGACAAGGCAATCTCCCTAAAGCAGGTTTGAGAAAATAGCATCAAATGTAGGAGAAGATGGGGTTTATATTAGCCTGTTACAGAATATTTGATCACATTGTGAACCCCAAGTCTGTGAATTGAAAAATCTCTTTCTAATTATGGAGTAGCTCAGCCTTTAATCCTAGAGCTTTCTGTTTACTGTAAACAAATGGTTATAGTCATCTCTAAACACACACCTTTAATCCAAGAGCTTTCTATACAAAGGATTAAATAAAGTTAGTCCTAGGTCAAGTGGCAGAGAAAGAAACCAACAGACGGGGGATTAAACAGAAAGGAGGGACTTTGAGCTTAGGGGTATTTAAGACAGTGTGGACAAGTTGAGAGTTTCTCTTCCTTCACAGTTCTTCTTCTTTTGAGTTCTAGTTCCTTTGTTTTTTTTTTTTCTTTTAGGTTTTCTCCTTCTAGGTTTTTCCTCTAGGTTCCTTTAGGCTTTTTAGTTTAGGACTTTTGGATTGGATGTTAGTGGAATAGAAATGTCAGCTGGCTGCTTTCTCTGCCTCTGTGAGCTAGCAAGTTTTCGACCCAGCATCTGGCTCCCGAGTCATCATTGGTAAAATCAAATGACTGGGATATTTTACTTTTTTAATACATTAGCCCCAAACTGCAAGGCTAGGGGATTTATAATGGTTTTTGGTTACTTAGAAACTTGGCAGAACATTTCAAAATTATTTGGCAAGACATAGTGAAACCCAAGTTTTACAGAAAACAGGAATGAACTCATTTTGTCCTTGTAATGAGATGGTTTTTAATCTTAAGATGGAGTCAAACTGGTCCATCATTTCCCGCTTACCTTCACCTCTACTCTTCCCCCTCCTCTCCTCATCCCCATCCAGTCATTCTCAACTCTTCCTCTTCATCTCCTCTTCCCTCACCTCTTCATCCCATCCTTTTCTATCCTCTTTTTCTTACTCTTTCACATTTCCCTCCTCTTCTTCCACTCCATTTCTTCTTCTTCCCCCTCTACTCCTTTCTCATCCACCTCCTTTTTTGGACTTGTGACAACAATCATGTTGAAAAAACTCTTCTATGCAATGACCTACTCCAGTCCACAAATTAATGATAAAAATCAGGACTAGTGGTACATGTAATTCATTAGTACAATGTGTCCAGCATGTATGAAGCCCTGGGTTTGATCCCCAGAACTACACATACACACACACACACACACACACACACACACACACACACACA
>CAJQZJ010000594.1:6051022-6124993 GCA_907164525.1 Lophiomys imhausi
ACACACACACACACACACACACACACACACACACACACACATAGCTCATGTGCATTGATGCCATGTTTTTTGAGTTAATTAACTGTGATGGTTGTTCTTGATTGTCAGCTAGACTATATCTTGAATAAACTAAAACCCCAAAATAGAGGGCATACATGAAGGGATTTTTGCTTAATTTGAAATAGGAAAGTCTGAATATTATCTTAATTTTGAGGTAAGATGACACATCCTTAATCCAGATCATTTGACCTACGGAAAGACTCTGAGAAACTATTGGATTCTTGGACTTTCTGTTCATCAACAGTCAGCTGTTGTTGCATTAGCTAGACTGAGGCCTGCTTGTCATTCTACTACATCTATACCATTATATTATATTATGCTATGTTATATTATATTAATATTATTATGTTGTTATATTGTATTGTATATATACATATATAGAGAGATTTTCATTCTATAAGTTTTGTTACTCCTAGAGAGCCCTAATGTATGAATTAACCCATTAAATAGTATTATAAAAGTTAAAAAAATTCCTAGCCCAATTCAGTGTGTGTGTGTGTGTGTGTGTGTGTGCATACATGTATGTTTACATGTGCATACACATGTAAACAGAGACCAGAGGTTGATGTCAGTGTTATCTTCAACTTCTGTCCACCATGCTTTTAAGACATGTTTTCGTGAACCTAGAGCTCACTGATTGGGATTGATTGTCTCGCCAATGACTTCAACCACCTCCCCAATAGTTCCGGGATTAGAGATGTGTGTTATTACCACTGATTTTCACATGGTGCTGGAGAACAAAACTCAATTCTGATGCTTGCATGCAACTACTTTATTAATAAAGCCATCTTCTGGCTTCCAACAAAGATTTTGTGTGACTGTCCTGTATTTATTCACGTTGCTTATGGATCCATGTTGTATCCAGAGCTTTTCCTAGGGAGACAAAACTATACAACTACACACACACACCCTCCAAAAAAATCCCACAACAGACAAAAGTCTCAACTGCACAGTGTCCAAATTGGTAAACCATTGAGTTACTAACGGGAGTGTTGGTGCGGGGCAGTGTTGGCAGGTGTTACTAACGGGAGTTACTAACAGAAGTGTTGGCAGAAGCAGGGACAGCTCAAAATCAGTTTTCTCACTGGAAATCTTACTCTACAAGGGTGATGACTCACAAATCTGTAACCTTGGAGAGCTCACTCCACAATTTGACATTATTGACAATTTGACATTATATAAAGAAATGTACCCTTCCTTCAGTGTGATTGACCAAAGTATCCTCCCCATTCTACAAAGGTGAAGAGTAGCCTTTGTGAATATTCCAGGGTTCCATTTCCCAGATATGTGAATTTTTGTTTGCAATATTGGTCACATAAGCCTTATTCTCTTTCCAGGAAAGAAATTTTCAAGTACGAGAAATAATTTTAACTGTTGTGCAAATATTTTTAAGACCAAATTTTTTGTCAGATGAGAAAACTAAGACTTAAGAATGAATTTTCTGAAATTTGATATAAACTTGATGCTTCTTTTGAGAAAAGCACTCGATTAGAGATGGTATTTGTGTACAATGGTGTGCACAAAGCCAAAGCAATACACTGAAAAAAAAAATGCTTGGGCTCTAAAATAATATAGAACTCATTGCAGTTATATTTGGTTTATGATTTATTAGATTATTTTGAGATAATTATTTTATACATATATCTCTTAATTTCTTTGTTTGAAAACCTGGGATATTTACTTCATTTTTCGTTTATATTCTTACATTTTTACTCTTTTATTGTGCGTGTGTATGTGTGTGCATTTACCAAAGGATACATGTGTTGGGGTAGGGTCAAGCATTCTAAATGTTAATTAATTGGTCCTGCTTGCTGTCTGTTACTTACATTGAATCTGATTGGTTAAATAAAATGCCGAGGCCTGAGATTGGGCAAAGACAGAAAAAGGTAGGACTTCCTGGGATTAGAGCAGGAACCCTGCGCTTTAGACAGAGGATTAATTCATTCCAGCCAGGAGCAGCAGGAAGGAGGCACACACCATGTGTTAGAAAAAGGAACCTCATTCCACATGGCCAGGAATGTCGGTATATCATGGAGAATGGCAGTCCCAGGGGATGTATGTATATATGGGGTCATATTTGGGTAACAGAATTAAGAGCTAGCTTAGATGGGCTAGGATTGCACAATCCAGGCCAAGGCTTGTTAAAATCCACATGGTGTCTGTGTACTCATTTATAATGGCAGGATAAGGATTAAAGGCTGTGAACAAATTAACAATAATCTAAATACTGGATAAATAGTTTAATTAGCCATAATTTTTTTTTACAAATGGCGCCCAACGTGTTTCCTGTTTCCTCCAAAATCTGCATCCAGAACAACTTCAAACAGCTTGCTGAGATGGCCCAGCTTCAAAGATTGTTCTAGACAGGACATCAATAAACCCCTGAACTTTCCTACCAAAGTCCAGCTTCGAACTACAAATTGCTCAGAACATTCAAATTGCTGAGCACATAGAGACTGGAAAACAAATGTTACAATTTACTTGCTTAACCATTTTTTTCCTTTTATTTGGGCCCCTAAATAGGTTTTCTGCATCCCAATTCAGCAGGAAGAAGTTTTATGAGAGCGTCATCCCATTCCCAAAAAGTGGGATGGATGATTCTTTTGTTATTTGACTGGTTATAGATGTTGTTTAGGGGGAATGGTTACAGATTGTTATATGTTCTTGTTAAGCAAAGTGTAGGAGATTAGGCTCAGGGATTTCTTTCTCTTTCTTTATCCTTCTTTCTCTCTTATATAGGGGGAGAAGACTTGAAAAGAAAAAAAGAGAGGGAATATGGATATATAATATAGAATTGATAAGATAAAAGGGTAGATTATTGAATCTACTCCTATAGATCTTTGTATACTGATACAAAATTAAGGCTATATTTTGACTAGGTATTGTACCTATGTAATTCTTAAATTTGCAATGTGAAGTTCTAGTCCTATTGACAGTAACTATCACAAACTGTCATATTTATTTTTGGAAGCTGTTCTCCTATGCATCCTACTCACTCAAATAATAAATTTATCCCTTCTTATGTCTTTGATGGGGTTGAAGGCATAATAGTTATAAAATTTCAATTGAACTTGAGTTGTTTAGAATTTAAAAGGATATTTTCAAGTCTAAATAAAACCTTTAGGTTTATAAATATAGGATATGATAGAAATTATTTAGGTTCAGAACTTTAGACACAGCAAGATAGATAGATGAGTTTTCTTCTTCTTCAAGATTGCCTGATGCAAATAGGCTAAACATTATGTATGTAACTTTTATATAGGGTTTTCTTGATGGTTTCATATTTGTTTTTATCATTTTTACTATATGAGTTTAAAAAATTAGCCTTTTTTAGGCAAAATGAGGGAAATGTTGGGGTTAGTGTTAAGCATTCTAAATGTTAATTAATTGGTCCTGCTTGCTGTCTGTTTCTTACATTGACTCTGATTGGTTAAATAAAATGTCGAGGCCTGAGATTGGGCAAAGACAGAGAAAGGTGGGACTTTCTGGGATTAGAACAAGAAGCTTGCACTTTAGACAAAGGATTTAGGCATTCCAGCTAGCAGCAGGAAGAAGAAGGCATTCCAGCCAGGAGCAGCAGGAAGGAGGCACACACCATGGGTTAGAAAAAGGAACCTCATTCCACATGGCCAGGAACATCGGCATATCGTGGAGAATGGCAGTCGAAGGGGATGTATGTATATATGGGGTCATATTTGGGTAATAGAATTAAGAACTAGATTAGATGGGCTAGGATTGCACAATTCAGGCCAAGGCTTGTTAAAATCCACGTGGTGTCCTGTGTGCTCATTTTTAATGTCTGCTTAAAAATTAACAACCGCCAAACCAATTAACTATAATCTAAATACTGGTTAAATAATTTAATTAGCCATATTTTTTTTTACATACATGAGCCAGTTTTCTCCCTCTACCCTGAGTTGTGGAAATAGAACAAGGATTATCAAGCTTGATGGCAGGTGCACTTACCCTCTGAACAATCAATTTTCTGAGCCCTCTGTCTTTTGAAAATTAATGGGAATAATACATACAAAGGACCTGCTACTGTGACAAACACCTAGTGCTACCTAATAGTTACAGCAATGTGATCTTTGTTAACTACCATGATCTCTGTAAACTGCCATTTACTCAGGTTTCTAGAACATCCAACTTTTTAAAACTTTACATGACATTAATATTATTTCCCCTCATGTGTCTAAATTTTTGCACATAATTTGTGTGCCACTTCAAAAGTGGGATGTATAACAATGAAATTGTGATATTTCTATCCCATATTCAGTCATATTTGGTCCTCTGTAGTCACCATGATCTATTTAATTGAGCAAAGCATGAATCAGTTGTTTGGTGGTAAAGACCTGGTCAGCCTGACAGGCCTAATGGGAAGCCTACAGACTTATGTCTCCAGATGAAGAGGTATTAGGCCAGGGGCAGCCCTTCCTTAGCCTGTAAAATAGACACACCAAGACCTTTTAATGTTTCAATGCTTAGACCTTAGCTGGGCAGATTCTCAACTAGCTCACCTAAGTTAACCCAACCACCTAATCACAACAAGCCATGCGGCTTGCTGTACTTTCCAAGCTAATCTCTCCACTTTGGTGTCTCCTACTGAAAAGAGAACTTCCTCTGTATCTTCCCAGAGTCCTTTCTTCATCTCAGGAAGTCCTGCTTACTATTCTCTCTCTGCCCAGCTAAGATCATCATCAATTTTTATTATTCAGCCAGAGAATGTCCCAGATAGGACAGTAACCAGATCTCAGAGCATTGAAACCATCATTTGAAAACCATGCATAAGACCTTTCTCCAACAGCTGTTCGTGGAATTGTTCAGCCAACTAACAGATTGTCCAAAAATAAACCTTATTTTCCCTCCTGCAAGCTGGTTGAGTTGTAAGCATTTGTTTCCTACAGTGGAAGGACTGGAGTGTCAAGGTCAAAGTGCCTGTATTAGTAAAGGTTCTTAAGGAAGAAGCAGACTGCCACATTCTCTGTGTTATCATATAGCATATATAGGACAGGAGAGCTGTGATATCTTAAGGGCTCCAACCTTGTGGAATAATTGCCTCCCAATACCCTACCTCCTAAAGCTACTACATCCAAGGTTAGGATTCCACACATGGATGTGGAGAGACAACATCAGTAGAGCATTTCATAAAAACATTCTTTCTAAATCCTCAAATTCACTCTAATCCTTCCTCAGCTGTGAACTCTATCATTGTGTTTTAATAAATCCTCCTTATATCTCCAGACACCTCAACACACATACCAAGGTTTTCTATGTAATATTGCTCTTTTAAGCCCATGAACATTGCTTTTCAGCAATGATGTTAATAATAGTGTATTTTTAAATTTTTTATTTATTATTATCTAAAAGCTTCTTTGATATGATACGTGTTTAAGCTTACCTTTTTATTTTCAGGATTCAGTGTTTTGCAAGATTTCAATGAGAACCCAATAATGAGTGCCCACATCAGATAAAAGACAATACCAATTTTTTCTTTATGTTTTGATAGATTTGTCAAAAGCAGATAAAATATAGCCCATATTTAGCTGTATATATATGAATGTTTTATATATATATGATATTAATGATATTATATTATAGTATCTTAAAGCTAAGGATCAGTTCTCAGCATGTTTTTCATTAATAATTATATATTTTGTGTTTAGTTTTTTATCTAAAGTGCATTTCCCATAAAAACTGTCAGTCATAACTTATGAAAACATGGCTGTATAACACACAACTGAAAACCAACAAGCTGTCAACAAATATGTTTTGTGTCCCCTCCTGTTTCTACTTGACTTGTCCTATATACACTTTGTTGGTAAGGCTCATAGCAGTGGTACCACAGCTATGTCAACATTTAAAACATTACATTTCTAACACACAAGGCTTCTATCTCAATGTAGTACCAGACCAGTCAGTTAAAATATGATTATTTTAATTTAACCTTGTTATTAATAATGTTTTAATGTCATAATAAAATTTTATTCAATTCCCACTGGCACCTAAATCAGCACTAATGTATTAGATAGACTGTTTTGTAAAAATAATACTGGAAACTTTATACATTCATGTATTCTATACACATTAATTTCATGCCTACTTTATGCAAGGATTGCGCTATAAAAATGAATTTGACAATTCTAATGTGCACTTATGCTTAAAAAGTAAGAAATTAATGCAAGAATTATCTGTTAAGTACTTATTATGCCCCCAGGAACTTTACTCTGGCATAAGTATAATGCATTTGATGGAAAAATAAATATTATTTAATTTTGAGATATGAATTTTATTGCATGCAATTTATTAAAGAGGTGATTTGGTCCCAGGACAAGTAACAGAAGCAGGCAAATCAGGTAGAGGGGGAAAAAAGCAGCCCCGAATTATTTGCAAGGAAGTTGCTACTTCTGTAGGAAACTGGACTTAATCGCACTGGGAACACTGGAAAGCAGTGAGAATTCACCTCAAGATAGCTCATCTGAAACACACTAACTTCAGAGGGCCCACTGGCCTGCCGGCCGTGTGTGAAGAAAATCAGGCCAGTAGATCCAGATTCTACCTATATCTGCATATTATGATTGTATAAGAAAGCAAAGGCTGAAAGACTAGCCATGTCTTAGGCTTCATGCTATCAGCTCAACTGCTTTTTCCTCATACACCCTTTAATAACACTATTTATTTATTCAGTTAGTTAGTTAGTTAGTTAGTTAGTTAGTTAGTTATGCATTTCAAGGGACGGTTTCTCTATGTAGCTCTGGCTGTCCTGGACTCACTCTGTAGACCAGGCTGGCCTCAAACGCACAGAGATCTACCTGCCTCTGCCTCCTGAGTGTTGGAATAAAGGGTGTGTGCCATTCACTTGGATGATACCCTTTATTATTAAGCCACTAGATTCTTTCCAAGTTATTTAAAATGACTTTTAGTACTTTTAGTACTCTGAGTTGTACCATGTTTAAAAGTACAGAAATTTAAAGCATAAGAATGTATGTTTTATATACTTATATAATATGAAATGATAGATACTTAAAATAAATCCAAATGGGATTAATCATGATATTTGTCCTAACATTCTGTAAGGGAATTGTCCCGGCTTTTCCTATTTTGACCTCTCGCTACCAACCGACATAAACTGTTTAGGATAATTAAGAAACGGAAACTAATAGTCATGAAAACGTGTCATTTTGTTAGTTACTATGACAGTCTATCACAGTTATTTTCTAAGCTACTCAGAAATCAAGTTGCTAAGAGACAAGCAATATTTGCTTATCTAAATATAAGAGATAGATAGGGCATCTTCAAAAACCTCAAGAGATCTGCAGAATATGGCATTCAAAGATTTTTTCTTAACTTAAGATTTTTTGATATCGAGACATGTCAGCTCCTGACAGCACCCCCTATATTACTCCAAGTAGAAGATGAGCATCGAAGAATCTCCAGTGGGAGATGATTGAATTGGTGGTAAGCCATTCTCTTGGCAAGAAAAACCACTTGCTTCAACTGTAGACAGACTTCTGTCCAAAAAGGACAAAACTTGGAAGCAGGTAAGTCGACAGCCTAGCTCTGCCGAGACAGGGTAGGTAAGTCCTTCATAATTCCTGCTCTACAACCAATGTCTGTCAGAGAAATGGGGCCAAATGGCTGAAGATTGATGCTGTAATGTATGGAGAGAAAATGGGAACTGTCCAGGCAGCCACTGGTAGGTCATTTTTTAGTTTTGGAAGCTGCAGGCCCTGCACTTCCTATATAATCAGATATATTTATCCCTCTCAGGTCTCTGAGGTGGTTGAAGAATAGATACCTAGAGTGTCATAGTTAAATTTTGAGTTGTTTAGGAATCAAGAGGGTGTTCTGGATATAAGAAGATATTTTTAAAATTATGAGGCAAGTTAGTATGAAAGCTGAGTTAGATATAGAACTTTAAACTCATGGAGATGGTTAGATAGTAGAATGTTAAAGTCAGGTGCCAAATACATATGGACTAGACATTGGGAATGTATGCTAAGCATATAACTCTTATAATCGTGGCCTATTTATTTCTGTTGTTTTGTATTGCATTTATAGTTATAAGAAAAAGAACCATTTTTTGGACTGAAAGGACGAGCTGTTGGGGGAAAAAAAGAAATACCTTAAACTAAAAAAAAAAAAAAGAAGAAGGGAAGAGGATGGGGGGTTGAGGGGGAGGAGGGTGGAAGGGTGGGACTGGAGGGGGGAGTAGGGAGGGGATTGTGATTGAGATGTAACTTGAAGAAATAAAAAATAAATTATTAAAAAAAAGAACAAAAAAGCTCAAGTGACGGCATATGCTGGTGAGGATGTGGAGGAAGGGGAACACTCCTCCATTGCTGGTGGAAATGCAAAGTTGTACAACCACTATGGAAATCAATCTGACGATATCTCAGAACACTGGGAATAGTTCTACCTCAAGATCTAGCCATACAACTCCTGGGCATATAACCAAAAGAACTTCACTAAACCACAAGGATATTGGCTCAACTATGTTCATAGAAGCTTTATTTGTACTAGCTAGAAACTGGAAACAATCCAGATGTCCTTCAACTGAAGAGTGGATTAAAAACTGTGGTACATTTGCACAATGGAATGCTACTCACCTATCAGAAACAAAGAAATCATGGAATTTGAAAACAAATGGATGAAAATAGAAAAGCTCATCCTGAGTTAGTTAACTCAGACCTAGAAAGATACACATGGCATGTATTCACTTATAACTGAATGTTAGCCATATAGTACAGGATAACTATCCTACAACCCACAGACCCAAGGAAACAGGAACCTAGCATAACTATCCTAAGAGAAATCCCATCTAGTAGCAGATCAATCACATGCTGAGACATATAGTCAACCATTCAGCAGAACTCTGGGAGTCTTATATAAGAGAGGGAGGAGGAATAGAGAGACACGGAGGGGATAGGAACAACACATGAAGATCAACAAAACCAACCAACCTACACCCTGAGAGGCTTACAGAGACTGAAACACTAACTAAAAGAGGAAGAAAAAAAATTAGACTAGACCTAGCCCCACCTATACATATGTAGATGATAGGCAACTTCGTCTTCATACAGACCCCTAGCAAGTAGCGGGCAGGGACATCTCAGTCATGGACTTTCTTACCTGTTAATGAGACACTTTACCCTAGCTGGGCTGCCATGTCTGGTGCCAGAGTAAGAGGAAGCTCTTAGCCTTCATGTGACTGATGAAATGAGGGGGATAATATGTGGGGGTCTCCCTCACCCGAAGAGAAGGATAGGAGAGAAAGGGGGAATAGGGTGGGAGGATGGGACCAAAAAGGGGAGAAGGGAGGAGGCTGTGATTGAGATGTAACTTGAGTTAATGAATAAATGTAAAAAAAATTAAAAATAATTTAAAAATAGGATCACTGCTAAGTTTTGATAAATAACTTCCAGCAGTGAGCTTATTAAGATGCTGTAATGGGTCCTTTAGAACCCCTGCACTGAGCACAGAGGCATCACCTCAGGAGTGTGGCCCCAGCCAGAATCTTCAGTCTACCATCACATTCACTGGGCAAGACGGCTGCAGGTGCTGTCTGTCCCCACAGTTCTCACAGTAGCCATCTGCGTGCTGTCACACCAGAAATACAACCTTGTATTCATACTACATTGTTAAAAAAGAAGTTATTTTGTCACGTCCCCCTCAACCAGCAAGGATGACGCAACTCACAAAAGCTCTTCTCAAGCAGTTTATTCAGGTCCCTTGAAAACAGCTTTCCGAATGCCCGGGCAGACCCAACCCACAGGCTAAATACTATATGAACAGCCAATCAAGTAAAGCCACGTGGTGCTATCTTAGAGGCCCACGCATGCGGAAGCAAGCCAGATCAGCAGTCTTAACCAAATATGGACTTGTTTACCACCGAGAGAGCTCACCATCGGGCTGGTGGAAGGCAGAAACCGGCGCCATCTTTAGGGCGCGGCACATCGCAGCTCTCTACAGTTCCTCCTTTTTTATTTTTTCTAAAGTTGGTAGAAGTCCCTGGAAAGGCTTCGTAATCCCCATATCTGGGGATCTCATGGTGGGCCTGAGCCTGTAGGAGGGCGGTGCTCAAACTCTTACCCGTCTCTGGGTCAGCCTCCCCACTCGGGACTGCCCTGTCTTAGGTGGCCGAGACTTACCCGTCTACTCCGTCATTGACTTGCCAGACCCTAATATCCGTGGAACGAATACCTCAGTGGGCAGGGACTATGCTCAGTGAAGATTTAAGGCTTCATGGCAGCGAGCCATGCCTGAGGGGACTGGCCCGCCTCAATGGCGATAAGGGCCTGTATAATCATGGCTGCATTACGCTTTTGTGTGGCTCTCATCTTATAGATGCACCATAGGCAAACCAGAGAGGCTAGTATCATCAGTATCGCCAAAGAGCCTACACCCGCCCACTCCTTAAGATGATCCATAGCTGTCTGTATCCAGGAAGTCAAACCAGTGGCCAGGCTCAGATCCACCCGAGTGGAATTGATGTGGACGATTGTCGCTCTCAGCTCTTTCATCAGATTTTCAAATTCAGCCAACCAATCCTGTAAGAGGAACTTTGACAATTGTCTAGACAAATTAGCAGCCTTTGTAAAGTTTTGATACTGCACGGAAGTAACACACAAACCTTGCATTTTCCACTCACACCCCAATTGTGCTAGTTGCCAAAGAGAATCAATCTGTTCTTGTATTAAATCTATGCGTTGATTAACTATCATAAGGCCTCCTTTGAGATGAGAATTCATAGAGGTCTGAGTATCCAATGCCTGTGCCACAGTGGCTGAGATGTTATTCAGGGCATTGGCAGTCTGTATAGAACTAGACAAGGCAATAGCTGAGGCAGTAGCCCCCACAGCAGCAATAGTGATGGCAGTAACAATAGCTGCAGTGATGCCAAAATCTCTTTTAAACCTGAATAGCATCATGGTATTAGGGGCCTCTACAGGAACTGGTACATATCGAGGCATTCTAGTCACCACAGCCACAGGAAAGGCTGTGGCATTCCAGCACAGGGTATAAAAACATATTCCCAGAGTGCATACTAACTTTTCTTCACCCAAGGATGCACTCCCATTACTTACAATCCACAGAAAAGGAGGCCAGAGACATACTGGCGAGGCTGAAAAGGTCTTATTGCGGTAAGAATGAAACAAAAAATTCCAAGTACCAGCGCCACTACTGCTAGAAAAATCCAATTTGGTAGCGGACCCTAGGGAAAAGTTACCTCTTTGATAAATTCTTCCCCCAAGCATAATGACAGGTCCCAAGTCCATGCAACTTCCATTTACCCCACACAAAAGCCACAAATCAAAAGGATTGGTGGCAGACTGCTGAGGATCCCTAGTAGATATATCAAGCATTCCTGTACAAGACTTATTCACTATATTACTAATCATTGGGCTAAAGGAAAAATAATCTTGTTGAACCCAAACTGCTCTGCGCTCCTGACATCCAGTCCAGGGAAAAGGTCCTTCCTCTCCTGCGGATCCTCTAAAAAAGGTGCCCAGTGTGGCTGTCTGTGGGGGTCCTGGTCAGAGACTGGTGTGGGCCACCATCCTTCAAGGCGAGAACCATTGCCTGAAAACAAACCACCACTCCTACCCCCAAACCTCAGTTGTGGTAAAAAATCTGCTGACTGTTGAGACAATTTAATGCATTCTGTATCATCTGACCTATTGAAGCTCATTAAAAAGCACAGACTACCCTTCAAGCTGACATTTCTATTACCCTCTATAGGGCTTCTCTGATCATCAAAGGGAAGGTAGGGTAAGCCTAAGCTTCTATTACTGCTAAATAAGTGTGGAAACACAGTTGCATCATGTCTGACCGGCATTGGCTCTGGGAATATCGACAGGATCCCCCATCCCGGCTCGGTCATTCCTGACATACTCACTGCTACTATCATCAGGATCCTTAAGAAGGTCTTCATGACGAATCTTCCTCACAAGGCGTTCAGGCACCCACACTGGATCTTGTTGATCCTGAGGAAAAACACAAACAGACCCTCTCGCCCATGTTATCACGGGGTCAGGCCCCCGC
Source organism: Lophiomys imhausi (assembly GCA_907164525.1). Classification (NCBI taxonomy): domain Eukaryota; kingdom Metazoa; phylum Chordata; class Mammalia; order Rodentia; family Muridae; genus Lophiomys; species Lophiomys imhausi. The sequence continues at coordinate 6,063,125 of CAJQZJ010000594.1, forward strand.
CAAGAGCCTGTCAAAATATCCTTCCACTTCACCATGCTTTTAGGTGGACCATGGGAATCCTGATGTCTGTCTGCTGCTGAGCGGCCTTGAGCATCCAAATTGAAAAAGTTTAAAGTAAATAAGGCTAAAGACATTCTCTCATTGGGGGTACGGCCTTGGCCTATTCCCCCTTTCTGTTTTTGCAAGCATTCTTTCAAGGTGAGATGAGCACGCTCCACAATTCCTTGTCCTTGAGGATTGTATGGTAATCCGTGATTAAGCTGTACCTCCATCTGGTTGCAGAAGGAGACAAAGGACTGTGCCATATAGGCTGGTCCATTATCCGTTTTCAGCTGCTGTGGTTTTCCCCATGCAGCCCAGGCTTCTAAGCAATGCACTATGACATTGCGAGCCTTTTCTCCACTCATAGGTGTAGCATGTATGATACCTGAGCAGGTATCCACAGATACATGAATATATTTTAAGGTTCCAAATTCTGAAATGTGGGTAACGTCCATTTGCCAGATTTTGAGTGGCATCAACCCTCTAGGGTTCACTCCCACACTGGGAGGATGATGATGAATCACACACTGAGGACAGTCCAAAACCACTTGTCTAGCATCTGCTCTAGACAAATGGAATTTTTGCTGTAGAGTTTTTGCATTTACATGAAATAATTGGTGAAACTGTCTGGCTTGGTCCACGAATGAGCTCCAAAAAATGCATTCCATCCTAGTCCATTGATCAACTTTATCATTACCCTCACTTAATGGTCCCGGTAATCCTGTATATGCTGTGATATGTTGAATATAAAAACACCTTTTTCTCTGCCAGATTAAAACTTGTAACTCTTGTAATAAGGCACATATAGTACTACTATTCTTAATAGGACCTGCTAATTCTAATACTTTCACTGCGTTGACCACATAAACTGAATCTGAGATCAAATTGAATGCAAATTGACATCTTTTAAACATCTCAATTACTATTTTCAACTCTACTATATTGGGGGAGCCCGGTTGAAATTGACATAACACGGGCTCTTGTCTTTCTATCAAATAGGCTCCGCAGCCTGTCTTTGAGCCATCAGTAAACACATTTGGTGACCCTTGAAGTGGTACTGCTGAAGTAACCTTAGGGAATATCACTGGGTGCTCCTTAAAAAATGATAATAATGGATGCTTAGGATAATGGTTATCAATAGCTCCTTCAAAGCTACATTGCAATATTGCCCAGTCATCTATAGTGCCACACAAAATTTTAATTTGATGACTGGAATAGGGTACTATTATACTGGCAGGAGCAACTCCAAAAGACCGCAAGCATTGTTGGATACCATTTAAGGCTAAAGCAGCAACTGCAGTGGGATAATGTTCTATGGATTTTTTTGGAGAAATCTTTGAATAAGTCCATAATAATGGTCCATCCTGCCATAGCAATCCTGTAGGTTGACCATAGGTGGCAAATATGCACAATGCAATGGGCTGTCCTTCCTGCCATCTCTTTAGGAAGGCACTCTGTAACCTTTCTTCCACTTTACATAAAACTTTTCTTGCTTCTCCTGTTAATTGCCTAGGAGAATTAAGTGCTGAATCACCTTTCAAAATATCATATAGGGGTCTTATTTCATAATTTGGTAGCTTTAAATAGCCTCTTACCCAATTGATATCTCCTAACAACCTTTGAAAATCATTTAGAGTCTTTAAATTATCTTTTCTTATCTCAATCTTTTCAGGTATTATCTTTTCAGGTCCAACCTTTGCTCCTAAATAATCAACCACATTTTCCTTTTGAACCTTATCAGGAGCAATAAACAACCTTTTCTTTTTTAATAATTGAACTAATTATTCATAGGCCCGATCTAATGTTTGTTCACTCTTAGCTGCCAGTAAGATATCATCCATATAATGAACACATCTCAAATCTGGAAAATTCTTTCTCAAGGGAGCAATGGCTTCCCCCACATACAGTTGGCACATAGTGGGGCTGTTCGCCATGCCCTGAGGTAATACTACCCATTCAAATCGCTGATCAGGTTCCTCATGGTTACAGGATGGAACAGTAAATGCAAATCTCTCACTATCTTTGGCACACAAAGGGATGGAGAAAAAACAATCTCTTATATCTATAACTATTATGGGCCATGAGGCTGGCAAAGATGATAAAAGCGGCAAGCGGTGTTGCACTGGGCCCATGATCTGCATTTGTTGATTTATGGCACGCAGGTCATGCAACAATCTCCACTTTCCAGATTTCTTTTTAATGACAAAAATAGGTGTATTCCAGGGAGATACAGATGGTTTTATATGCTTTAAAGACATCTGTTCATCCACCAACTCTTTGGCTGCATTCAATTTTACAGAGGAAAGTGGCCACTGAGGAACCCATACTGGGTCCTCCGTCTTCCAAGTTATGGGAATGCCCTCCTCAGTGGCCCCTAGGAAAAACCCAGGCCCTGTCTCTTTTGCCTTTGCTGCATAGATATGGGACTTTTCTGTCCCTGCAAATATTTTCCTATTCCAAAGCCTGGAGCATATCCCATATCTTGCATCATACGTTGGGCCGAATGAGAATAATCATTACTCAATTTAAATCCCATATCCTTTAAAAGGTCTCTTCCCCAAAGGGAGATAGGGAGCTCAAGTACATATGACTGCATTTCTCCTGAGTGGTTTTCTTGGTCCTGCCACTTTAATAATCTTGCACTCATATCTGGAGTCTTAGCATAACCCAGGCCTTGAAGTGTTTGAGAAGAGGCTTGTACGGGCCAACCTGAAGGCCAGTCTTTCTTTGCTATGATACTCCTATCAGCCCCAGTATCCAAAAGGCCCAGGATCTTTTTACCATCAACTTTTAACTCCAAGACGGGGCGTTGGTTCAAATCCAAGGAGAGAAAAGTCAGATCTGTGCCAGTGGACCCAAAACCATCTTTTCCTCTCTCTCGATCCCTTGCCACATAGCGATCATGTAAGCTTGGCAACATGATCAACTGAGCAATTCTATCTCCAGGAGAGATAGCCGTCATACCACGGGGGGAGGCTACCATGATCTTAACCACTCCTGTATAATCTGGATCTATAACCCCAGGATGGACAATAAGTCCTCTCAAGGCTGATGATGACCTCCCTAACAGCAAACCAACTGTACCAGGTTCAAGGGGTCCTTTAAAATCTGTTTCAATTAACTGGACCCCCATATGGGGCGTTAATACGAGTCTGGTGGTGGAGCAGAGGTCCAATCCTGCTGAGCCTGCAGTGGCTCTCCGCGGTCTCTCGGATGGCGGAGGGTTGGCCATCTCTCTTGATTCTGTTCTTTGTCCTGATTCTCTACTGCCCCATATATTTGTGGGCCCTGGGGTCGTGGGCCCCGCTGTCCGTTTTTTGGACGAGCGCCACCATAACCTTGAGTCAAAGGCTGGCCATGGATGTCTGTCACTGAACGGCATTCATTAGCCCAATGGTTCCCTTTTTTACATTTTGGGCATAACCCCGGCCGCCTGGGGCGTTGTACACTTCCTGTACTTCCTGTACTCCTTCCCCCAGGGCATTGTCTTTTAAAGTGTCCCATCTTGCCACACTTAAAACAAACTCCTGAACTTCCTCCACCTTTTCTGGTCAACTGTACTACTGCAGCAGCAAGACCAGCATTAGTTAACGGCCCTCCAAGTTCTCTACACACTTTCATCCAGGCTTCTAGCCCTTTGTTCTTGTAAGGGGTGATAGCGGCTCTACACTCTTTGGTACATTGCTCATAGACCAACTGTTTTATTAGTGGCATAGCAGCATCCGGTTCAGCAAAAATCTTCCCTGCCGCTTCCACCAATCGTGCCACAAAGTCTGAAAAGGGCTCCATGGGGCCCTGTAGGATCTTAGTTAAGTTCCCACTCACCTCCCCTTTGTTAGGAAGGGATTTCCAAGCCTTGATAGCTATCTGGTTTATTTGTTCATAAACCTGATTGGGATATCCTGTCTGCTGGTTGGCAAATCTCCCCTGCCCAAGCAGCATATCTCTATCCCAGGCTGGATTTCCATCTCTCTGATTAGTGGCTGCTTGCTCAGTGGCATACTCAATCAAGAAAGCTTTCCAGTCTAAGTATTGCCCTGGACTTAAGCAGGCGCAGGCCAGGCCACTCCAATCACTCGGAGTCATACATGTCTGCTTAATGCTTCCACTTGAGCCATTGTAAAAGAAGCGGTAATACCATAGGTACGAACCGACTCTGCAAGGGATTTAACTACCTTAAAATCAAGCGGTTCCTCGTACCTGTTCCCTTGTTGGTCTTGGTATACCAGATAGGCAAACTGTAATTCTGTTCTTACTTGTGTCCACATCTCCGGGCAGAAAGATCTCCCTACTTTCAGGGACTGAACAGGCTGATCTATCTGAATGGCTTCTGGATATGGAGGGGGTGTTGAAGGCGCCGCGGCAACGGCTTTACTTACACCGACCATCGCCAATGTGGCTGAAGGCGCCGCGGCAACGGTTTCACTTACACCGACTGCCGCCAACGTGTCTTTCTCTTTTACCCTTTTCTTTTCCCTTTTTCTAATAGCAGTCCTCTCCAACTGTTGTATTAGAGCGTGTAGCTCCTCTTCAGAATCCGTGCCCTCTGAGTCTTCAAAATCTCTAAAATCTCTAAGATCGGGATAGAGAGGGACCTTCTTTTTGCTTCCCTTTTCACTGTCTGCCTGCTCAGATCTTTCACCTTTGTTACTTCCCTTTTCACTGTCTGCCTGCTCAGATCTTTCCCCTTGCAGCAGTTCCAAGGCTGATTCTCCCTCCTTGATTGCGTTACAGCATCTCTGATCTTCTAAACAACTCCTCACCATCTTCCAAATCGGTCTTACTCCATGCTTTAGAGTACCTTGTTCCCAAGCAAAATCCAAGTCTCTGCCTAATTTGTCCCAGCAGGATACCGTAAGATTCCTGGACACCGCAAACCACGGAGCCACGGAGTCGCATTCATTCAAAAATCTTTCTAGGGTTGACTTCTTAAGTTTCAAATTCCTAGCTAAAAGTAGCTCCTGAAGAGCCAGAAAAATTGGATGTGACTGAGACAATCCCATGATTAAAAATTTACTTTCGGTTCGCAATTTTCCCACGAAACTTTACCTTTTGTTCGCTATCTCCACGAAACTTTATCTTTTGTTCGCAATCTCCGCAAAACTTTACCTTTTGTTCGCTATTTCCGCAAAACTTTATTGTCCCAATTTATCCCGGGAACTTACCAGTGCACTGCCCCTGACTGCAGGAGTTCTGAGTCTTTTCTGGTTCCCCGTACGGGTCACCACTTGTCGCGTCCCCCTCGACCAGCAAGGATGACGCAACTCACAAAAGCTCTTCTCAAGCAGTTTATTCAGGTCCCTTGAAAACAGTCTTCCGAATGCCCGGGCAGACCCAACCCACAGGCTAAATACTATATGAACAGCCAATCAAGTAAAGCCACGTGGTGCTATCTTAGAGGCCCACACATGCGGAAGCAAGCCAGATCAGCAGTCTTAACCAAATATGGACTTGTTTACCACCAAGAGCGCTCACCATCGGGCTGGTGGAAGGCGGAAACCGGCGCCATCTTTAGGGCGCGGCACGTCACAGCTCTCTACATTATTTTATATTGTGTCAAGAAATATACCAAATTTGTTTAAAAATCAAATTTTAAGCCTTGAATTGTTTAAAGCATTAAGTATCATTGCTAATCTTGATACTCAGTACTCAGCCAAAGGGTTAATGGTCTGATACTCTTTTTTCTTTTAAAATATAGTTATTCTGTAAACTTATTGAAAAAAATGAAGCATGGTTTTTACTATGCAGCCCTGGCTAGTATAGAATTAGTTATTTAGTCCAGACTGGCTTAGATATCACAGAGATCCTCCTGTGTCTCCCTTGATAGTATTGGGATTACAGATATGAACCACTATGCCCAGAATGACATGTTATCTTCTTCCTTGGTAAATTTTTAATGTCATTATTTTTGTGAAACAAAACAAATAGCTCTTGCAAAAATAATATCTATAGAAGTAAATGATTTGTCTTATATCTTACTTTACAGATTTGTCATAAAAAACCACTTTTCCTCACCCCACCAAGTACTGCCTAATAAAAGAAGAATATTCATTTAAGAGTAAATTTTCATCATCATGTTTGACAGTTAGTTTGAACACTAGATCCGGAAATAGTGATAGTAGTAATTTTAGCAATCATGACATCAAGTTTGGTTGGTATATACTAAATATTGATGTAGGCACTTTCAAAATACTCACTCTCTTATTAGTAATTACCAAAGGAGCAAAGGAGTTGGTGTTTATTATTCTCACTTTGCAGAAGATAAGGACACCCGCTACTCTGGATGACTTGCCTAAGACAACCACATTAGTAAAAGGAGCTGGCTTGCACAGAGGCAACCAGCTCCCATGCCTGTTCCTGTCATAGACACACTGCTCTCCACTTACGGTCCTTCGAGAATAAAAGCTGTTCTCTCCTTTGACAGTTTTTCAAATTTATGATGTAAAGGAATTTCTAATTTCTATGTAAATTTTATAATTTGTTTCTAAAACATAACTCAACAGCATTCTTGGGGAGCAGAATTGTTTACTTAATATGCCATGATAAATCAGAATCACTGCATAGTGAAGGAATGTTTCTTTCTAGATATAAAGCCGAGAAATGAATGCTCAGTTGGTTGTAATTTCCGTTAAAGCAGCAATATTTGCTGAGAAGCATTTTTAAGGGTCAGCATACTGATTTACAGTTACATATGAACATCTCTTACCATAATCTACCATAATGAGTTTCTTTAGTGTCAAGGATGTGTTCTGAGAAACGTACTAGGCAAGTGAATCATTGTAAAAATATTTTCAGCTATACTTATGCAAATAAAGGAAGTGACAATACTACTAAGAAACGTCATAAAATACTTCCATTTTGTGTGGTTATCAATGACCAAAGTGTTAGAATACAGGACATGCCTAGATTGTACTGCATACCTTGTTCAAGTTAAACTCTGAAGCTTTATTGATACAACACAAAATTAATATTAAATACAAAAATAACATTATGCTTGCCATAAGATAATGTTGAGAATTATATCTAGTTAAGTCTACTTAATGCACTCAATGTTATACAAAATGAAGAGCAACTGAGATGGGGATCCAAACCAAGGGCTGTGTATCTGCTTTTAAGGATAATTCTTCAATTTGTTAGGAAGTTTGGAAGTTTCAGTATATATCAAAACTGTGATAAGGAACAACTAAATCAAATGATGTACAGTTTGTGCCAACACAGCTAATAAAAATGTCTGAAGTTAAGTGTTTAAATAACTAACAACCCTGTGCTCACGGGCATCATCCAGAGTTTAAAAAGCAAAAAATTTCCATCTCTGAAATGTCCTTCCTAGACATTGTCTGTCCTGAACTATGGGCAGACCCCTGGAATGCTAGGACATTGGCTCTCATAGACGGCTCCCTGGTGCAGCGTCGGGTTGTTCTCATTCTGCTGCAGCATGGGTCAAGGACATCTGGGTAATTAATTACTAGAGAAATGATTTTTTTTTATTCCTGGTAGTAGGCGTTAACATGAAACAAAACAGCAGCAACAACAAAGAATCAATCCCACTGCAAAAGCTGTATAGAAGGCACAGTAATGACCAGTCAGCCAATGTGTCCAGGGACCCGACTTCCTAAGTGACTTTTTCTTAACTTTAGTATTCAGTTTTCTTGCTAGTGAAGCTTTCTCTTAGAGAATATTCCCTTCACACCTTCACGTAATCAATGCAGCCAGAGGAACAAGAGAGAAATAATTGTTACTGCCCTAGCAGAATTTGAATATTTCTCTAAATATACACCTTATGTGAAAATCATATAAAGGTATTACAAGTAGTATGTGCATATGGACACTATCACATGTAAGCACAATGTCCTATGAGCAACAAAAGACAACAAAAATAGAATTTGAAGGTACAACTGCACTCTACTCCATCTGTATGAGGTTCTGAACCTCATACCCTCAATAAGTAACACAAGAAAACATATTTTCTTTCTTTTACTATCTAAACTTATGTTTGACTGAAATTATTTTTAACTTTTCTGTATTTTTGTAAGTTTTCTGTACTTCTCTTTTAGTACCTTTTCTGCTTATGAAAATGATAATGATAATCTGAAATAAGGATCACATTGAATAAACTGTATGAAAATACTGTTTTGTCTAGCCCAGTAGAATTTATCAAAGTTTTACACATACTAGCAAAGTGGCATTTAAAGATGGGCAGTCAAAAGCTTTCCTTTTATTTCTGTCCTTAATTTTAATCAGGAGACACATATGTTTATATTACATATGTTTGTCAAATGTAAGGTGATGTGGACTTGGATCAGCTTGTGCATCTGACTGCCTGACTTCTACAGTGTTATTTTCTATGTACTTTCCTTCAGTATTTTGATTCAAAACAGTGATGAAGTGATAAAGTTAAAAAGTCTTAATGACTTTTAAGACAAATGTTACGGGGCACACCTTTAATCCCAGCACTCGGGAGGCAGAAGCAGGCAGATCATTGTGAGTTCCAGGCCAGCCTGGTCTACAGAGTGAGTCCAGGACAGCCAGACAGGGCTACACAGAGAAACCCTTTCTCAAAAACCAAAATCATTCTTTGGTTGAGAAACATCTGGGTTGTTTCCAGTTTCTAGCTATTACAAATAAGGCTGCTATGAACATAGATGAGGAAACTTCCTTATGATTTGGTGAGGAGTCATTTGGATGTATACCCAGAAGTGGTATGGCTGGGTCCCGAGGCAGAGCTAGTTCAAGTTTTCTAAGATATCGCCAGACTGACCTCCATAGTGGTTGCACAAGCCTGCACTAGCAGGTTCCCCTTTCTCCACACCCTCACCAGCATGTGCTGTCATTTGAGCTTTTGATCTTAGCCATTCTGACAGGTGTGAGATGGAATCTCAGAATCGTCTTAAGTTGCATTTCTCTGATGATTAAGGATGCTGAGCATTTCTTCAAGTGTCTCGCAGCCATTAGGAATTCCTCCTTTGTGTATTCTCTGTTTAGCTCTGTTCCCCATTTTTGATTGGATTATTTGGTTTCTGTCCCTCAACCAAAGAATGGATTAAAAAACTGTGGTACATTTACACAATGGAATACTACTCAGCTATCAGAAACAATGAAATTATGCAATTTGCAGCCAAATGGATGGAACTAGAGAAGCTCATCCTGAGTGAGCTAACCCAGACCCAGAAAGATGCACATGGCATCTATTTGCTTATAGTCAGATTTTAGCCATATAATACAGGATAACTATACTACAGCGAATGCATCAAAGGGAACATGAGCATGGACTTTTTTTCCTGTCAGTGAGGCACTTTGCCTTAGTGGTGCTGCCTTGTAGGCCCCCAGTGTATGAGGAGGCTCTTGGCCCTCATATGACTGCTGAACTGGGGTGGGGGACTGATATGTAGGGATACTCCACTCCAGAGGAGTAGGATGGAAGGGATAAGGGGTAGAGAGTGGGAGGGCGGGACTGGGAGGGGTGGAAAGAGGACACTACGATGGAGCTGTAACCTGAAGTAATAAAAAGAAAAAACAAACAAACAAAACAAGGCAAACAAAAAAGTCTTAATAAAGTAGCAACAAAAGTTCCCATATATCATAGGCAAGGGAAATGAGCTAATGCTATGCAGTAATTGTAACAGGATAAATAAATTTGATCTAAGGGAGTGGTCTACCTCCGTTGCTCAGAACACCTTATATCCAAGGCAAAAGAAGACAGTGCTTTTTCTTTAAAGAAAATTTATAAAAAGATTATAAAAAAGATACTTAAAAATATTATCTAAAAATATTCTGAGACATTCACAGAAATTTACATTTTCTAAGAAATTTGTCACTTTCCAGTGGAAAACGATTTTGCTTACAGGAGAAACGGCAAGCTCCTCAGTATGGCCCACCTAATATTTACTACCCACTACCAGCTTGTCACAGCACTTAGATGAACAGTAACACATAGGCACGGTCATATTCCTCATTATTTAATTTTGATAACACCTGTTTAAAATAATGTACAATAAGCGTTTTTGAAGGTTGAGAAGCTAAATGAAATGCCAGGCTATGGAAATAATAATTATAATACTAAATACTAATATTCATCATCTGTATATAATATAGGGATGTGTTTATGTTTATACTGTGCTCCCTTTCACTGGCAATTGTTCATTAGTGACACAGGGATTTCTCAAAAATCAAGCTTTCTGTGACAGTGGCCCTTGCAGAGTGACAACATGCCCAAGTTATTGCCTAGTATCTGATCCTCATTTTTGCATGTCCTGCCTAGGGAACCTACAAAAGGCAATGTCGATCAGCCTTTAGAGAAGGATGGAGGCTATTGGCATGCACAACTGCCTGGTATATACAGTGCAATCCTGGATCACTTAATTATGATTAGAAATACAACTATCAAACTGACTAGAAATGGTATGCTTATTATTTAGTACGTTTATCCCTTGTAGGCAAATTCACAAACTACATTCAGAAATTAATCTCAGGATAATTAGGTCCAGTCAATGACAACAGGAAGGAAGCATCAGTCTTCCATTCACCATGGTGAGCAGAACTTTGCTAAGGTCTTTATTTGGATTACTTCATTTTGTTTTCACAATATTCATTCATGGATATCTGTCATAGAGGAATAGGAGACTCAGACAGTGTGAATAGGAGACTCAGACAGTGTAAGGAACTTGTTCATCCTTAAAGTTGGCAACAATCAGAACCAGAATTTAAAACTAAATTCACGAACTTCAAGCAAAAGTTCCCAATGATCCATGCTACTACCTCTGAAACCTTACACACATCATTGGAGTTGAGACAAGTCTTGAAAACACCAATGACTCACCAAAGAATGTTACCAACTATTTTCCCATGTTATAAATTCATCTCCACTGCTCACTGTAACTATCATGTCAATCTCATCATCATTTTGCAGAAAACTGAGGCTCGAAAATGAACTGCAAGGCATAAAGCTAACAAGCAGCATTATTCAGGGAGGACTTAGTTCCCTAGATTTGAAGCATGCAATTATTCTCTTGCTGATATGTTCTTTCCAAGCCAGGGATGTATATCAGGCAGTAATGACAACCCTCATTATATGTCAGGTTGGCCTTGCATGTTTATGCACTACTTATCGAATCTTCCTGGCAGTCCTAGGAGGCTATCTGTGTCTTTATTAATGGATAAGCAAGGTAGTGAGAGAGAAGTTAGTTGGGATGTTTATAAGAACGTTCTGAAGAAACTATTTTGACAATTTTTAAACATAACAAGTAGACAAGTTCCTAGACTTCACAGATTCTTGAAATGAGCCTGTAGTGCAGCAGAAATATAAATCCGACAGGCAGATCAACCCAGAGCTCCTCACTCTCCTGCCTGTTGCATGAACATAATAACAAATGACAGCAAGCTTTATAGCCCGATGCATTCAGTTTCACTTTTGCAATATTTGAGCTACAGGCAGCCAAATATCTTCCCCAAAGAAAACTCAAAAAAAAAATGAAGCAAAGATATATTTCTAAAAGGATAAGATCATTGTTGTTGTCACCTCTATTGCTGTTATTCACAAACTCATAGTCTATATCGGAAGAGGAGAGGTGCTCCAGTAAAGCTTCACTAGCTATTCTAATTTCAGTCTTGTCCCCTGATGCACAGTCACCTGCTTTGTTGGAGCTTGTATGGTCATAGTAATGGTGCCTGTCATCAATAAAACAAGAAGGCAGAGATCAACCCAAGTTGTGAAAGTTCTATTGAGAAATCATAAGAATGTGAATGTCCCAGTGACATTTAGGAGGAAATAGTACACAATAGAACATGCTTCTGGATCAGTCAATCAAATCGTGTTATAAAACTGGTTTATACTCATCTTCTACTATACATTCACAGGAGCATTCTGTTGAACGAATTTTGGTCAATTCTCAACTTAGCAAGGGGAGGGAACCTTCTTCCTAGAGATAACACAGCTGATGCAGAGGAACTTGTTAAAGAAGGAAAAACTACCAAGAACTTTTGAAAGAGAATTTATCATGTCATTCTGAAGTTAGGACAAGTCAGGAAAAGAAGCAGAATTGGAAACTGAAAGATGTTATGTCATGTCAGGTATCCATGTCAGAAAGCTTACAGAAATATCATTAGGAGTTTAGACACTTATAAGGTGGGAAGATGCAGTTAAAGGAAAAGGAAGCTGTCAAAATTGGCCTGGGACCACACAGTCACAGATGGTGTCACTGAAGAAGAAACTTTGGGCAATCTGGCGAGATTGGGTCATGTCTCAAGGAGCTTTCTGTTAACAATGAAATACACAAAATGATGGAAGTCACAATGTGTACATAAGAATTAGGGTCAAGTGTAGTTAGCATGCTTAAGAAAAGTACCAGGGACTTAAACAACATGGAATTAAGAAAAAAAAAAGTAACAACACTTTCCACAGTGTCATGAGGATGATAAAAGGAAGTCCTGCTCTTTGGAGATAAGGATGAGAGATGACCAAGAGACAATAAACATTATTTTACTCCTTCTGGCTTCCTTGGACAGGAAAAGAAGGTATATTTCCCTCTAGGATGCAAATGAGTCCAAATATAAGCATTTGGAATATGCTTGATTGTAGCCTGAACGATTATATGGACATGAAACTGACACTGAACTCGTGTTCATGTGTTCCTGTTAATTAAATAGGAATATATTCCAATGTCTATTTTGTAGTCTGTGATTACCAGCATACTTCCTTCTGGCATCAATTCTACCACATTTATAATCATCCCACATTTGTAGAGAATTGAGGGTACGTGTTACATATATGAGAGGACCTTCTACCTCAACATCTACCTGCCTAGTGTCACTGCCCTTTCAAAAGATATTTGACATATCTTGTTCTTGTCTGTCTTGAAGTACTAGTTCTGGATTTTTGTTCATAATATTATATATGCTACTTAGTTCAATAATCATATACTATTTAGATATTAAACTGACTTCTAAGGACTTGATATGTATAAAGTTCGGACAGCTTCCTCTCCTAGGATGGCTTATATGGATGAATAGATGGAAAGAGAAATGGACAGATCAATAGATAACAGACTGATCTATCTCTACATAAATAGGTTTTCTCTGCATACATATACAGTAACTAAACCCATTATCTTCTAGCCATCATTGTCCATTTATTCCTGGGTATATTAATTGAGATTGATTTTTCAATCATAAAAGATTCTGTTTTTCCCTCTATAACCTTCGTTTCTTAATCACAGTAAACAGTTATTCTACTAACAGCACCTAGCTATCTCATTGGTGTACCATATAAAGGTCTCTTTCTTTATCAAAATACCTGGAGGCAAGCATCCTCTGTTGTTTCTCATCAGTATTCCCACCATGGTTGCCGACTGATTCCTTTACATACCACCACATAGCAAACCATCCCTACACCTAGTGTCTGGAGACTACTGCTTTGTGGTTCAATTCCATGATCCTTTGTTGTATGAAGTCACTACGTGAGGTTCTTCATGCCTGATGATGTCCACATCATCAGAGCTGCTGTCTTCTTGATTGAGCTGATCATACAAGATGGCTCAGGTTTGTGATGAGTAGTTGATGTTGAAATTGATTGAGGGCTTGTGAAGCTGTGTCCTGGGCAGCCTACAATTTATTTGCTTAGGGCCTCATACCATATTAGTGGGATTCATATAGGTCAAAGCTCAGAGAGCAGAGGTCTAAGAAGGAGGACTGGAAAACACTGATTTCCTCTTAGCTTGCACTAGAAAAAAATGCCTAAGCTTCTTTTTAGCTTCATTCTTTGAGTTAAGTAGACAGTCTATGGCTTAAAGGGATGAAATACATGCTACTTCTAAACTTGAGAGACAAAGGGACTTGTAGGTATCCTTAGTCCACAGGCTGAAGAATTTGCTTGTCACTTGACAATTTTAGAAAGAAACAGAATTGTTCCAAATTGTCAGCCATTACATGACAAATCATGCATTTGAAGGTGAATGGGGAAAACATTTGGGAGGGTTTGGAAAGAAGAAATTGAAAGGAGAAATGTCATTTTTATTATAATCTCAAAAATTAAAAATAAAAGTTAAAACAGTTAGTGGCAAGCCTATCTCTTGGCATGTAAAAACTCCTTGCTTCAACTGCAGACAGACTGCTGTCCAAAAAGAACAAAACTTGGTAGCAGGGAAGTCGACAGCCTAGCTCTGCCAAGACAGGATAGGTTAGTCCTTCATAATCCCTGCTCTACAATAAATGTCTGTCAGAGAAACAGGACCAAAAGGCTGAAGACTGATGCTGGAATGTATGGAGAGAAAATGGGAACTGTCCAGGTAGTCACTGGTTTGTCATTTCTTAGTATTGGAAGCTGAAGGCCCTGCACTTCCTATATAATCAGATATATTTATCCTTCTCAGCTCTCTGAGGTGGTTGAAGAATAGACAGCTTGAGTCTCATAGCTAAATTTTGAGTTGTTTAGGAATCAAGAGGGCGTTCTAGATCTAAGAAGATGGTTATAATAGTGATGCAAGTTAGTATGAAAGCTAAGTCAGTTATAGAACTTTAAACTCATGGAGATGGTTAGAAGTCAGGGGCCAAATATGTATGATCTTGACATTGGGAAGGTATACTGGGCCATTTAACTCTCATAAATGTGGCATATTTAATTCTGCTGTTTTGTATAGAATTTACTGTTATAAGAGAAAGAACCATTTGTTGGATTGAAAAGGGAAGCTGTTGGGGGGGAAGAGGGTGGAAGGGTGGGACAGGAAGGGGGAATAGGGAAGGGTTTGTGACTGAGATGTAACTTGAAGAAAAAAATAAAGTACTTATATAAAAAAAAAGAAAATCATAAATCAAGGCAGTTCCCCTTCCCCCCAAAAAAAATATCTTGAAGGGACATCAGGTTACAGCAAGGCCAGGAAAACTGTATTATAGGTTTCAGATGCTATCTGATGACATTCCCAGCTTGGGGTTAGTGGTCTGTTAAGTTACTACATTCCAAAAGGTTTCACCTGACAGCCACGAGTATGTTAGGTCAGAACTAGGAATGGCCAATATGTAGTTATCGAGGGAATTAAAGATAATCAAAGAGGAATACAGCACTCCCTTGCAACATTCTAACTCTTCACCACGTTCTACCAGTCAACTAACTGGTCATATAGAAACACATAGCTTACAAGAAGGCATTGTAGGGCACCCAGAAAACTTGCCCTCGTCTGTCTCCCAGTTCCCTCCAAAAAATATTGTTGCTATTTAGGTATGAAAAAAAAAGCTGACTGATAAACTGTCTTGAGGACTAGAACAGATAGCAAGGAAGGAAGCAAAATCAGAGACACCTTCCTCTGTGAGCTTCTGATTGGGCAGTATTGTTTTTAATAAAGAATGTATTTCAAGAATAAAAAAAAAAAAGAGAGAAATAGACCTGTAAACCCTCATATGAGTATCAGCAAACAGATTTCCATCTTAAAGGTGGCATACAGGATTTGGAGAAGTGGCTCAGTGACTGAGATAGCTTGATGCTGTCCCAGAAGATCTGAGTTTCATTCCCAGCTCTCACCCTAGGCAGCTCATAGCTGCCTGTTTCTCCAGCTCCAGGGTGATCTGCCCCTGGCCTCTGTGGGTACCCTGACTCATATGCACATACCCGCACAGAGACATGCATACATATACATAATATAAAATAATTATGTTGCCAAAAAGTGACTTATCCTCTTCAACTCAGAATTTGGTAAGTTCAAATGGACTAAATAACACCATTCAACAACAGAATTTCAGTCCTTAGAGGGCAGACACAGACAGAGCTTGTTAGGAAGCAACGACTACACCAAATGTCACTACTCCCTGGTGGATGGACTTGTCACAACACACCACCAGCAATGCCACTGTAGATCATTTCTTGTGACCGGCAGGTCAACCTTTGCACCAATCCCCTCCTGCCCACACTCTCAACTTTTTTCCTCCTCTCAAATCCCACCACTTTTTCTACCAACTAACCATTGCTCTGATCAGAGGAAACTTCTTCCCTGTAAAAAGGCTCCTCTCCTAGTTGGTTTTTGTTGTTGTTGGGATTTTTTGTTTGTTTGTTTTGGTTTTTTGTTGTTGTTGTTTTTAATAACAGACATGAAAAGAGATTTATAAGACCACAACCTAAGTATTTGAAAATCACATAAGATTGTAAGCACCTCATTTGGAGTGCGAAGACAAACTTCTGCTCCTAGTTCAGCACGTGTGTGCTGAGCCCCTCTTTGGCCGACGGCTGTGTGTTATTTCAGGTTGACACAAATGATGTATCGTTGATGTTCTCCTTTTGCCACTCTTACCAAGTATTACTTTCTCAGTATTATATGTAGGATATGTAGAAATGCCCTATGCCTGGCCCCAGTTATCAGGCTCCAGTATAGGATAAGAATTTTATTTCTTGCTTTTTTTATTTTGGCCGTTTTTATGTGCACATGTTTTCTCAAAAGATACACTTTGGTTTTAATTATTTTTTCTACTTTAAAAACAAGTAATTTATAAATATCTACTTTTATTATTGTTAGCTTCTTTTGGGGAACACTTTTTATAATCCTTTTCCTTAAATTATTAAATTGAATCTGAACTCATTTATTCTGGCTCTCCTACTCACAAAAGCACTTAAGGGGATGATTTAACCATTGTGTAACACTTGGCTGTCTTACATTTTTTGCATATTATAAATCATATTAATGATGAGCAAAATAGCCTATAATTACATTGTATTAAAAACATCTATAAAACTAGAAAGAAGGGGGATAAATAGAAAAATTGAAATTCTATTTCTAAAGATTTTACACATGTTCTTCCTTTTCTACTTTTGTTCATATTTTTCAGTGATAAGTCACTGAAAGTATTTGTTCATTTTACAATTATGTTTTTTACTCCACAGTGTTTTATTAGCATTTCTTTTTCCTCATGAAGTGAGCTTTTTTTGCGTAGCTTTTCATGTTAAAAGAAGGCCAATTTCATTATAAGGACAAACCATATTTTACTTGGCGGTTTGATTCTAAAGTCCTAAAGTTGATTCTAACTTTTCCGTGCATAAAATAATGCAATATCATTTGTATTTGAAATAGTCATTATGAAGGTTTTATTACTGGGCAATACATATATATATATATATATATATATATATATATATATATGTGGGTATGTGTGTGTGTTGTGTGTGTGTGTGCGTGTGTGTATTTATGTATGTATATGTGTATGTATATATGCATGTATGTATTATGATATTTAGGTTTAATGTTACTTAACCTTGGTGATTTTTGGTATCTGGTGATGATTTTTCCAGGCACTCATAATAATATAATAATTGACTTTCCAGTAGCCAAAAATAAAACTATCTCTTCCTACTTCAGATTATCCTTTGAACCAATTCTAACCTTCTTTATAGTTTTTAGTAGTATATCTAAAAATACATACCATCCTATAATTTCTTTTACATTTTATTTATATTGTATGTCTGAAGATAAGTTGGAGTTGCACGTGTGCCAAAGCACACCTGTGGAGGGAAGAGTATACCTAACATGTTAGAGGGTGCTTTTTTCTACTATGTGGGTTCTAGAAAATGAACTCAAGACTTTCACCTTGGTGTAGGTACCTTTAACCATTGAAGTGTCTTGCAGGCTTTCAAACTTGCTTTGCATTTCTTTGATTCTTTTCTCCTAGTTAATTATTTATCTGGTTTTTAATGAGTATTTTCTTATTACTTTATAATAAAAATATAAATCTATTGTATGTGCTATGTGTTAAAACATTCATAATTCTATCTTTAATTTTTTTAAGCACCACAGACTTTTGAATTATTAATGTAATCAAACTATTAATCTTGCAATGTATAATTTTTACAATTATAGTATTAATAAGACCTTTTTCATCAAATTTATTAAAATATAATATTTCATGTTCTTTAATAGAAATATAATTTTATGCTAATATGTTTCCTTTAACGATTGAAAAAGTCCTGGATTATGTCTGATGTAGGTATGAAATAGGAGACTGACCTTATTTCATCAAAACTTAGTTATTAAAATGCCATTTTCTGAGTAATCCATTCTTTTCCACCTTCTGATGGTTAGTCTTGAATGTCATACTGATGGGATTTAGGATCGCCAAGGAAACAAATCTCTGAGCATGTCTGTTACAGATCATTTAGATTAGGCAAAGTGAGATGGGACTCACCCTAAGTGTATATGATACTATTCCAAGTGAGGTCTGGGACATAGTGAAAAGGAGAAAATCAAAAGTATTCAATGTTCTCTGTTTTCTGGGTCGTGTTGTAGTGTGACCAGCCACTTTGTGCTCTGGTCGCTATTCCTTCCTGATGAGAGAATGTATCCCCACAAACTGTGAGCCAAAAGAGCTCTCCTTCAGTTCCTTTGGTCAGGTGTTGTCACAGCAATGAGATAAGTAACTAGTCACAACTTCACGTGGACTAAAAACTTCAGTCTGTCTATGCAACCTCTTTTATTGTTCTAATTTAGCATTTCTATTTTAAAGTTCTTATTATAAGAACAATGATAATCATAATTATGGCATCAATAGGATAAATCTTATGTATCTTTTATTTTTCAAATATTATTTATAATTATTCATCTTTATTATAGAGATAACAGAATTATTTAATGATTTTTTCTTTTCTTTTCTTTCTCTCTCTCTCTCTCTCTCTCTCTCTCTCTCTTTCTTTTTTGAGACAAGGTTTCTCTTGTGTATCTTTGACTGCCCTGGACTCACTTTGTAGACCAGACTGGCCTTGAACTCATAGAGATCTGCCTGCCTCTGCCTCCTCAGTGCTGGGATTAAAGGTATGCGCCTTCGCACCGAGCTATTTAATGATATTAACAATGAACCAATAATTAAGTTTTAGACTTTATTACCTTTTCTTTTCTCTTCCCCTTTTTCTGTCTTTTGGGAACTTTAGTTTATATGCAATGTCTGAAGCACCATTGCAAACCAATGTATTGTGTTCAGCCATGTGTCAAAAACTTTTCCATCCATCCATCCATCTATCCTTCCATCCATCCACCTACCCACCCACCCACCCACCCACCCATCCATCCATATAGATGAGAAACCTCACCACAATCCATTAAATCTGGAGTTTAGTTTGTTATTCTGATGCACTATTCTGAGAAAAATGATGTCTTCCAAGCATTTCTTTCTCTAATGTACAAAGTATGTTGGAGTTTTTAAATATTGGCTTTATTTCAGTTTTGAAATGTTTGTCTTATTTTACTATAATTATTGCTATTTTTACAAATATTATATAATAGCATAAAGTAGGCAGCCCATCTTTATGACTTAAGACAAGATTGGATTGTATGAAATTCTACTCTAGTATCTACTCAGTTCAGTTTTTTTCTTTGATCTTGTAATCAAGCAATCATTGAACTAAATTAAATTTCTTTACTGAATTACTTTTAAAAATAAGGTCTATTTGGGCTGGCAAGATGGTTGAGGTGAGGTCACCAAGCATGATGACCAGAATTTAATTCCTGGTACTCAAACAATAGAGAAAAATAAACTCCAGCAAGCTGACCCCCACATGCATGCTGTGGCACATCCTCCCATGTGTACACACACACCCACACACTCACAATAAATACATGTAATTTAAAAAAATTTTTAAAGTGTTGGATTCAATATTTTAGTATAATCAATGTGGCTATTTTAAATAATAGATATTAATTTTCTGCTTTACATATTTTGATGGTTTATATTGGATATAATAAGAAGAGTGAAGAAGCTTGACTAATTATAATACTCTACAGGGGAGTAAAAAACCTTAAATAGATATAATACTGTGATAATTCTGTGTAGGAGAACATCTCAGAGTTAATAGTTTAGGGGGTTTAAACTATATGCTTGTCTTATGCCTCACAAGTCTATTGTTGATTGGTTGGACTTACTGATGTGGTTCAGGTTAAGCTCACCTCATTTGGGTTTGATCATCTTCTGTAGACTATTCCTCTGGTTGAGAGGTAAGCTCTAGATAGACTCTGATGCTACACATTTTGGATGACTAAAACTGTGTGGAGTCTGGCATGGCGGCACACGCCTTTAATCCCAGAACTTGGGAGGCAGAGGCAGGTAGGTCTCTGTGAGTTGAAGGTCAGTCTGGTCTACAGAGTAAGTTCCAGGATAGCTAATACTACACTGAGAAATCCTGTCTGGAAAAATCTAAAAAAAAAAAAAAAAAAAAAAAGACCATGGGATAGTGGAGCTGTATTGACATAAGGAGATTCTTTCTTTCTTCCCAAACGTTCAGCTTCCTGTGAGCCTTCTGCAGTGCCCCATCATGCTGATGACTCCCTCAATATGTGAGAGACTTGTTATTCAACTCTTGGGAGTGGCCAATGAGGAGGGTGTGGGGACCTTAGGCTTAAGTAAAAATCCTCTTCCTAGATAAACAGCATTGCCTTCCTCGAGTTCAACCCTATGTCAATCACAATTTGTCTTAAATACCACTAAGGAAAGTTGCCCTTTCTGGGATATTGGAACTTCTTTATCTTTTGTCACATTTCCATGGAGTTTTACCGGTGCTCTGAAACAACAGGCTTACAGGCAATACTTTCTTACTTCAGGAAGGTAAGGGGAAAAGAGCTGAATGAGATTTTGGCCTTCCCTAGGCAGAAGCTGACTCTGTGACCAGGCCTGCATGGCCAGCAGAAGTATTCTCTGCTCTTCCACTCCACCGCTTTTTTTTTTAATCCTTCCTTTTTCCCTTTCCTTTTTTTGTTTTTGGTTTTGTTTGTTTGTTTGTATTACAGGATCCCTTCAGCTAGTCAGAGTGGCTTGGAAGTTACAATCCTCCCCACTTAGCCTGCCAAGTGCTATGATTACACTCTTGCTCCACTGTGCCTGGGTTGCCTCTCTTCTTTCTTGGAAGCACATGCTGGAAGATAAAGAGACCCAGAAAAACTGAGCACAAACTGTCTTTGAGCCCCTGAGACAGGAGGGTAGGGACTGCAGATTAACACATGAATGAGGCCTGTTCTCAGAGAAAGCCTGGAAGTCCTTTTTCACCTGAGTTTCATCAAATGAACAGGGAAAAGCACATGCCAAGGATTGCCCAGGTGTGTCATGCGGATGTAAAAATCTAGAAAGCGTGAAAACAGTGGCATGCATTGCTTTTGAGCTTTTCTCCTCAGTTTATTAGCCCAGTCCTATTTCTAGCACATATTTACTCTTTAACAAACTGGTTCCTTCCATGACTATCTGGATAGTCTCACTTTTTCTGAGCATATCATCCCATCACGGCTCAGCTGCTTGCCCACCCCTACTCCTGAACCTGCCTGCTTTCTTGGACCTTAACTTTAAAGGTTATGACTTTCTTCTTTTTTTGTTTTGTTTTTAAAATGTATTATTATTATTATTATTATTATTATTATTATTATTATTATTATTATTATTGTTGTTGTTTTGTTTTTTGAGACTGTGTTTTGTGAGCCCTGGTTTTCCTGTAACTCACTCTGTATACCAGGCTGGTCTCGAAAACAGAGTTTCACCTGGCTCTCCTTCCCAAGTGCTGGGATTCAAGGCATGCAGAACCGCTTCCTGGCCTTGAGACTGTATTTTAATTACACCATTTCTCACTTTCCTTTTCTCCCTCCAAACCATCCCATGTACCCCTTCCTGCTCTCCTTCAAATAAATTACCTATTTTTAAAAATAAATTGTTATTGTATGCATATATTCCTAAATATAGCTTACTGAGCTTATATGATGTTACTTGTATGTATGTTTTCATTGCTGACCATTTGGCACCTGACAACAAATTGGTTGGAAAAACATATATATTATGTTATAATTATATTATATATTCTTCAGTAACCATTATTTCACTAATCGTTGACTAGTTTACTAGGATCTAGTGCCAGGAATGGTATCCCTCTTCTGGGTTTAGATAGCTACTGGTTATCACTATGGTGTGTGTGCCACTATTGCAACTGTAGGGTTATCCTACCATGTGGTCATTGGTGTGACTCATAGGTACCATAGCTGGGTAGGACTGCTGGTTCCCTCTCTGCTTTGGAAGTTTGCATGGCACCTTCTTGTAAAATGAAAGTTAGTCCTCATTTAGTTAGAGACTAAGAGGCATTCGTGTCAGTTTCAGCTCAGGGAAATCTGGGGCCTATTTACAAAGAGCATGGTTCTGAAATCCCTTCAGCAATAGGGACTTTTCTTCAACCTCTGTGAGTAATAACAACAGACTTTATGTGTTGCAAGTCTCATGGATAGCCCTGGGCAACAATGCAAAAGACAGCTTTTAATGCCTGGCTTTGCTTTTTTGTTTTTTTTTTTTTTTTTAAACATCTATTTATCAATTCAAGTTACACCTTGATTACAGCACCTTCCCTCCTCCCCTCCCAGTCCTACCAAAAGGTAACAAAGTCCATCACTGGAACTGCCCCTCTCCCACTTGTTAAGGGATCTGTATGAAGACAAAGTTGCCCATTACCTACATTTGTACAGGGGAGACTGGACCAAATCCAGTCTAAGTTTTTTTTCCTTTTTGACTTTGCATTTTTTCTTAGATGGTCTTTCACTCTTGGAAGAAGTGCCATCAGATAATATGAGAAATATTCATTAAAACTATATATATATGTGTGTGTATATATACATATATATATATATATTGGATTACATTTGTTACAGTTTTGTGAGGGGGTTGCATGTAAATAATTAATAGTATATATACTTGTGGCCTTTCAACCATTTGTATTGTTATTTCACCTACATCCCACCTTCTTCTTTACCTCCCTCTCCCTCCTTATGGAACTCCCACTTTCCCAATCTCCCCTATCAGATGACTTGTATTATTTTCCTTTATACTCCTCACAACTTCTCCTGTCTTCTTTATATTTATTTTGCTCTTCCAAATTAATGCTAAAAATTATGGCTTGCCTGCTATGGTTTTCTCTTAAATTCTAATGAAATGATTTTTGAGCATCCTTTTATTCTACTTTTACATTATTTTATTAAAGAGACTAAGAACACATGAAATGGAATCATAACTTCCCCAGTAACATCTGTGTCTCATTAAAAGGTTCTCTTGAGAACACCTTTACTGAACACTCTCCTGTGTTATACTCCTTCATGTAAGCATGGGCTTGGCATAGGGAATTTATATTAACAATGAACAATCCTTGCATGGTAGCTTTCTTTTCCCTTCACTTTCTGTTCCTGTCACACCAGTTTATTTCCTTATATTTAAAGATTAGTGAGATTAGGGATATTGGGAGAAGTCCTTGAAATTCTCAGTCTCATTTTTAATAGAACTCAAGAATGGACTGAAACAGAAGTTTGAGAACAATTTTATTACTCAGAAGCTTGAGAAAAATTTAATTAGAGTTTAAAAGAAAAATTCCAGCACAGGCAAGATGTAAATCTCTACAGTTGTTAGAAGTAGGAGAATAGAGAAAAGGAAGAGAAAAAGCCATACTGAGTTAACTAAACCTGAATGAAGGTTAGCACAGCTAGAGAGAGAGGCTTTAAAGAAAGAATAAGGATGCCCAAAGTACCAGGAAATGTATACTTTAATTCTGGCATGCATCCAAAACAGACAGAAAAAGAAAAGAAAGTTGCTGGACAGACCCAACAAACCTCATGAATTTGAATTTCTAGAGACTGAACCAGGAATGGGAATTCTGAGAAGGAAAGTGTGGTTCAAGGAGTAATTATTCCTCCTACCTCTTTAGCATGACTTAGCATGTCCCTGCCTCCACAGGGGTGGTCTGTCTGTCCTGAGAGTGATCTTTAGCGAAGTCATTAGTCCTACCCAATGGGAATGTTAGATCTCCATCAGGGATAAATATTTCATTTTCTAAACCAGAAGGAGTTAGTTTTCTTCTAATGGACCTTTACTGTTGCTGTATCATTGGGAAATTGTCTTGAAATCTCAGCTGTCTGATAAGGCTGACAGTAGTTATTACTTTATAAATTACTGAGCTTTAAAGTTTTTACCATAATGAGAATAATGATCCCTCAGCTTTCTACATCCTGAGAAATATAAGAAAATAACAGACCTATTGGTACCATGTTTTTCTCAATTCTTCTTAATTCTGTTTTGTTGTTACTGCACCTGTGTGTTTGTGTCCTTTGTATTTTGTTTTTGAAACATATCCACTTACCTTCTTTGGCATTTAGAAGGTCTGGTTCTGTTTTTAATTTAACAAAATTTTGCTAGCTTTCAAACCATACATAAATAAATACACTATAATTTTCAAAAAATCAATATTAAAATGATTATTTCTTATATCAATGCATGGAAATTAAGATGCAATTTTGTAACTAGGGGTTTTAGGGCAATAGACTGTGCTACAGCAGCCCCATTGCTGGGTTCTTCTACAAATCCCAGCATAATTAAAAGAAAAGTAATGGTGAAAACAGAGAGACATATCCAATGTGGATACATTAGGAAAAGGAGCAAATGAAGGTATTTGGGAACTCCATCCTTCCTCTAGATATTTTCACTGAGTTTGGGTTTAATTAAAAAAGGAATTGAGCATATGCTATATGCTTAAGCAATCCTTGGCAAGGTATCAATTCTTGCTCTTTAAGTGGTTCAAAGGAGTCCTCAGTGTTGTTTTTGAGGGGAACAGTCTGGATCTCATGGGATGATCCCTGCTGCCCCAAGCTGTAGCCTTACCCTAACCTAGAGAGAGGATGTCTTTCCCCTACTGTTCTTCTGTTCTTGGCAACCAAGGTGAGAGCAGATTTAGGACAGTTTAGGACATCACCAAGTTGTCAGGCTTGCATCATGTGTTTTGAAACCTTGGGAACCCAAGTAATGAGTCAAGACGTTTTAGAAAAACAGCTTTGAAATGCCTGTTTCAATTTCATTTCTTCTGTAATTTTCTAAATGCCAAACCTATTTTTAAAGAAAAATATTGATTGATATTTAATGCTTATATAGATACATATATTCCTATGTATATTTAATAAAGGCATCCATGTTGAAGGGTTATCAATACTTAGAGGACCTGACCTCATATATGTAGTACCCATACCATAGTTTTACTCTTTGTTGTTGTTTTCTGTTCCTGGGTTCTTCTTTTTTTCTTTGAGACAGGATTTCTCTTTGTATCTGACTGTCATGGAACTCATTCTGTAGACGAGGCTGACCTGAAACTCATAGAGATCTACCTGCCTCTGTCTCTTGAGTGCTGGGATTAAAGGTGAGTGCCACCAACAATTGCCAAGAAAGGAAAAGAAAAAAACATGCATTATTTATTCATTGAATTGAAAAATGTTTTATCATTACCCTTAGTCACAAATAATAATTTGATATTCCAGGATTTTTCCTAAATCTGGAAATAATTGTGTGTTTGTGTGTGTGTGTGTGTGTGTGTGTGTGTGTGTGTGTGTGTGCGTGTGCGTGTGTGTGTGTGTGCGTGTGTGTGTGTGTGTGTGTGTGTGTGTATACATGTGGAAACACTTTTATGAACTGAGAATTAAGAATTTTCATTTTGGATAGTAGGCTTTTAAAGTTGTCAATTCCATTTTGCCTATGACTCAGGCTTTTGTGTTTATGTGGCTTACTTGACTTCCAAAAGTTTTCTCCCATTATTTAAATATTTATTTTTTTATTGACCTAGTTTCTTCTAGATGATCTAAAAGTCTTACATTGCACTTTTTAAGATCATGTTTCTCATTATTTTCTTTTATTGGACTTTTCTTTGCATCCTAAGAGTTTTTAAAATTTATTTGTGTTACTGCTTTAATAACCCCCATGGTGCTTACATTCTTTAACTGTTTCTTATGCATTAGGTTTGCTTTTCTTTTCACCTCATATTTTCTATCTTTACTGTCAGTAACCTTTCAGCCTATCTGTCAGTATTCTCCTCATATCTTACCTCAGTTTGACCTCTCTGAAGACATCATTAGCTTATGTAATGTTTCCATTGATGCAATTGGGTCTGCAAGTATGGACTACTCACCTCAAAATTAAACTCTTTTTGGGACAGCAGAGTAGGATAGGCAGATTTGTTTATATAAATAATGGAGGATTTTCTTCCTTTTAGTTAACAATTGAAGCATAAATAGCATCTTTAGCTTCTGCTATAGTCCATCAGATTTTTTCTTAGTTCTAAAGGTAAAAATAAAATTGGTGTGTTTAACATTTCATTAAATTTACTGTTTGTTGTAGACAGTTGACATAGTGGATTTTTGGATTGATATTTACTAAGATTAATTGCTCTAACTATGAGGGAAGAATTATTTCCATATTTCACTTTGTTTATACCTCTTATTATTCAATGACCAAGTCTTAAAATATCAATATCATTCAATCTTCTCTCCTTTCACAGCCATGTTTTATATCCTGCTTTGCACAGTAGTATCTAAATAATTGTACACAGAAACTCATAGAGAAGACAGTCAATAGTGGAAAGGACAAGGCAGGAGCTTTGCATAGTAATAAAGATAATTTTTTACTTCCATATATATTATTAAGATGGCTCTTGCTTTTGTCTTTTCCAGGACATAAAGCACATATATAGTTTAAAATTAGGCATAATAAGATATAATATATGCTATAGGGAGAGTCAAAGCATATTTCTACCATCCCTGTGCCAGTATGACAAGATCAGATATGTTCAGGGTAGTATGACCAAACACTCCTTGTGCTAAATATAAAAAATGTTCATGGTGATAAAGATAAGTATTTAGAGTATTTACTATACCCCAGTATTAGATAAGATCAGTGGAACCACAAAGAAATTCAAATATATATGAGATTTCTTGGACTAATCTGTCCTATCTGCTTTTAAGTGTTGAGTATAAAATTTACAGATGAAGGGAAAACTTTGAACTCATCCCCACTATCAATTGACCATTTTAAAAAAATCTATGGAAATACATCTATATTTCAAATATGTGTGTGTGATATTATATAACAAGGTATGGCATCTGTAGCATTTTAGCATGATTATATTTTTCTATGGAAGCACTCTTGAGAATTTTTTAAGTGGACATTTCAAGGGCGATAATGAAAACCAGAGGAGAAATTAATTCTCAATGCTAGTCACTCTTAAACTACTTCCATCAGTTACCTCATCTTAAAAGTTCAGTTGAGTTAGCCCCACAGGTGAGAGCTTGGGAGAGCTGACCCAACCACTTGTCTGCCATACAGTGGCAAGGGCAAGGGAGAGTTTCTCTCCCACCTCCTAGCCTATGGTGAGACTTTCTGGACCTCTCAGTTCTTAAATAAATACATGGAGTTTTATTAATATTTATAAATAGCTTTGGCACCTAGCTTGGTAGATTTTCAATTAGCTTAATAAATTAATCTGAATAATCCTGGGCTTTCTCCTGCCACGTGGCCCATTTGTTACTTCTCTGTCATAGCTCCGTATGTCTGTTCTTTCCCCTTGTCATCCTGTTGAATCCTATGCATCTGATTCTTCTCACAGAGACCCTCTCATAGTCTGGAAGTTCCCACTTCCCTTTTCTGTCTAGCTATTGGTCGTCAGTTCATTGTTAAGCCAAACAGTGAGTAAGGAAGGTGTATGTAAGAATAACAATGCCAAAGTCCAGCCATTACTTAGCTCTCTGATGGTGCAGCAACCAACATTTGAAAATACAGATAGAACCTTCACAAAGTACACAAAAAGGGCATCCCAACATCTCCCCTTTTAGTCCAGTAAATTACTTTTTCCCTGACATCAATAAACTATACACAATAAAAGCAATTATGAGAACTATTCAGTAAGAATTACTCTAGTACAATGTTCTGTAAATGTGTGTTTTCCACTCATATTTTTGTTCCTAGAAATAATGACTTTGAGACTTAAATATATTTACAAAAGCCTAGACCAGTGTAAATAGGCATGTTCTTCAACTAACTCATAACTTTAATTATTCCATTCATCCTAACCTAAGTATGCCACATGGACAATTACCTCTTCGGGTTTCATGTGCCTGTCCTCTTCAGAGTTCCTAGAATGAATATTCCTGAGCCTGACTCTATCACAGAATTCTCACTTTCTAGTGGAACTCCTCCCTTCTATATCCTGCCTCAGCTATAGGCCATCATATTTTTATTAACAGGTTATGCACCGATACAGTACACAAGAGACTTTCTCTACACATTACATTCACAATCTCCAGTACATTTGTATTTGACAACCTTGGAGAAAGTATTCTATTATCTGTACTATCTTGATGTGTCCAAGTTCTGTGCCTAAATCACTTTCTATCATCATATAAGCTTTCACATAAAACATCTTTTTAGATCCTAAACAACTTAGGTTTATATGTGAGACTACAAGTATCTAGAAGTCTTCAGCTCCATTAGAGACCTGAGAAGGATAAATATTACCTGAGAAAACAAGAAGTACAGAGAAAAAAGTTTCCAAAAGTATAGAAATAATAGAGACTGCTGGCTGCCTGGACAGTCACCCAAGGTTCCTCTATATCACTGGGACATCCAATCTTTGATTGACAGGCCCAGAATATCTGACAGACTTTTCTGTGAAGCAGGAATTATGAAGTACTGACCTCTTTGTCTCATCAAAGGTGAACAATCAATTTCCTATTGTCCTGCTTGTCCACAGTTTGGAAAGCATGCTGTCAGCAGGCAAGGGAAGGGGCAGTTTTTTTACTCAGTGGCTAGCTTTGTCACATTTGAAACAAACTCCATGTGGAAATTCTTCAGTGCCCATCATCTTCTTTGAAAGATTGTTGGGCTGCCATGAGCTGATATGTCTCACTGTCACAAAAAGCCTATGTTATTAAAACATCTTAAGTGTCATATTTTGGAGATATCTGAAGTGTTTGAAGGCCACCTATCTATCTAAAGTATATCTCAATAAACAGCAGTTGTTTGTTTCTAGCTATTTACCATCTGTTTAACTTTGAAAACATGTCCAGGAAACATATAATGCTTATTTCTACAATTAACTAAACTAGTACCTAATATGACTACAAGTTTGATTATTATAGGTGACTAACTACTAACTTGTATATTCCTTAACTATCCTAAACAGTTTTTGATAGTAGCTTTCAAGGATTAGAACTTTACATTACATTTGAAATGTGTTGTACTCGTTCAATACCTTAAACAAGAGTTGAAACATATATACAGTATGTTGTCGTAAATATAACCTTAAAATTCTATCATTATACAGTAATATATATCAATATAAAATATTTGAGACTTGTTGCTTTCCTAGTCCAAAAGAAGACACAATCATCCCATCTTATAATGCTTATATCCCTATTCCCCCTTTTGGTCTTTTCATCCCCTATCCCCCCCTTTCACCACCTAACACTAGAAAGGATAAAAAGAAGGATAGAGGGGAGAAAAAGACTGAGGGGAATCTAGCCTCCTTTTCTTTGTTTTCTCCTTGACCATGAAAAATAACAACTTGTAACCAACTCCCCTAATGACAACAAATATCCATAACCCATTAAATGCCCCAAATTCACCCACCTCACATCTTGGGAGTGAGGGTGTCATTCTCTCAAAATTGCTTCTTTCTGTCTGGGGGTGAAGGCATCTTTTTTGGGGACTCTAAGAAATTTAAGATATTGGTCAAATCTGGGAAGAGCTAGTTGTTTCATTTGTTGTCCAGACTTTATGGGAAAGGCAAGTGTAAGGCTTAACTGAACTCCTGATTGAAGCAATCAGTGAGGCTGGGCCATTTGTACTAGCTTCTTTGAAGTTGTCCTGCACCAAAATTTTGAGGAAATGGCAATTGAGGCAATCTATGAGGCTGGATCACCTGAGCTACTTGCTTTATATTGTATCCTCCTGTTTTATGAGCATATATGGTTAGATATATATGGTTTAATATATGGTTAGATCTTTTTTATAATTGTTTGACCTGTAAAATTATAAGCTATACCTTTAACATGTTTCATGTCACAAACCATTAGTGCTGGTCCTTTTGCTCTTAAAACACACAAACTGCTGAATGTATCATACATTTCTACATTAACACAAGTATGGGATATGCAGCATGCACATGTTAGCTAACCATGATTCTCTGCTCTAATCTTGAGCAGGTGTAAGTCATCAAAGTTTACAAGTCCATTTGTACTGTATAATCAATCTGTAATACAAATCTCCATCCCTGCCATAGGAAAAGTTGGCAAGTAATAATAACTCATGAAGACTCTGTAACCAATAAGGTTCATTGACTACTTCAGAGATATCTGTGTCTCAGCCAGTCTCTGAGCTGGTCCCATATAAAGGGATCAGCATTCACATCACCTGGTTTGTTGTTTTTCTGGGTTTCTTCATTCAAGTCACAGCCAAGATTTTCAGGGGGTCTTGTGGGGTCAAATCTGTTAATTAATTTTGAAGGAATCCACAGGCTTTTGCTACCTGTTGAAACATAAACACATCCTCTTCTCTATGAAACACATTTTCAAACTTCCATTCTGAGGTTATCACAAGTATAGGTTGATCTAATTCAGCATTTTATTCTAAACTCCAATGGTTTTTAGCATCTGTGCTACCTATACCACTGACATTAAAACTTTTTTAAATTAATAAAGCATTATTTAATATATCTCTGGGAGATCCCATATCCTCCTGTTTTATGAGCATATCTTTTAATATATGGTTAGATCTTTTTATAATTGTTTGACCTGTAAAATTGTAAGCTATACCTGCAACATGTTTCATGTCACAATGTCTAAAAAAATTGTTGTATCTCATTGGATACATATGTTGGAGCATCATCAGCTTCAATCTGCAAAGGCATCGCCAATATAGCCTTCACTTCTAATAAATGTGCAATCTCAGAAACAGACTTTACAGAATTCAAGGCAAAAGACCATTGGAATCCTGAATAGGTATCTATTGTGTGATATATTAACACATGTACACATGTAATTCACCAAACTCTACAAAATGTAAGATATAAAATGTTGTATGACACTGTCCTAAAGTGGCATCATTAAATAGAATCAGTATTTTTTTGTAACATTTATTTACTAATTCAAGTTACATCTCAATCACAGCCCCCCTCACTCCTCCTCTCCCAGTCACACCCTCCCACATTCTACCCCCTCTGCCACCTAACCTACTCCTCCAGTATGGGGGCCCCTACATATCAGCTCTCTCAGTTCATCAGTCAATAGAAGGCTAAGAACTTCATCTTACTCTCGGGCCCATCATGGCAGCTCAGCTAGTGTAAAGTGTCCCACTAACAGGTAACAAAATCCATGACTGAGACAAACCCACCCCTACTTGTTAAGGAATATGTAAGAAGACCAAGTTGCCTATCTTCTTTATTTGTATAGGGGGTCTAAGTCAAGTCTAAGCTTCTTTTCTTCTTCTTTTTGGTTAATTTTTCAGTCTCTGTAAACCTCTATGGGCCTATGTAGTTGGTTCAGTTGATCTTCATGTGTTTCTCTTGACCCCTCCAGGTCTCTCTATTCCTCCTCCCTCTCTTATATAGGACTCCCAGAGCTCCACCTAATAAACATTAGACTGTGTGTCTCAGCATCTATTTTGATCAGCTGCTGGGTGGAATTTCTCGTAGGATAGTTATGCTATGTTCCTGTTCCTTTGGGTCTGTGAGTGTAGGATAGTTATCTTGTACTCTATGGCTAACACCCAGTTATAAGTGAATACATAACATGAGTATATTTCTGGGTCTGGTAAGCTCACTCAGGATGAGCTTTTCTAGTTCCATCTATTTGATTAAAAATTGCATGATTTCCTTGTTTCTTATAGCTGAGTGTATTCTATTGTGCAAATGTATCACAGTTTTTGTTATCCATTCTTTACTTGAAGGGCATCTGGGTTGTTTCCAGTTTCTAGCTATTACAAATTAAGCTGCTATGAACATAACTGAGCCAATGTTCTTGTGGTTTGGTTAAAAAAATCTTTTGATATATGCACAGGAGTGGTATGTCTGTGTTTTGAGGTAGAACTATTCCCAATTTTCTAAGGTATCACTAGACTGATTTCCATAGTGTTTGTACAAGTTTGCACTCCCACTAGCAATGGAGAATTGTTCTTCTTTCTCCACAACCTTGCCTGCATGTGCTGTCATTTGAGTTTTTGACCTTAGCCATTCTGACGGGTATGAGATGGAATCTCAGAGTAATCTTGAATTTCATTTCTCTGATGACTAAAGATTTTGAGCATTTCTTCGAGTGTCTCTGGACCATTAGAAACTCCTCTTTTGTGAATTCTTGCTTTATCTCTGTACCCCAGTTTTTGATCAGGTTATTTGATTTCTTGGTGTTTAACTTCTTATGATAGTATACATAAGCGACCCCAAAAATTCCATGACAGAACTCCCACAACTGATAAATACCTTCAGCAAGTTGGCTAGTTACAAGATTAATTCTAAAAAATCAGTAACCCTCCTTTACACAAAAGATAAATAGGCTGAAAAAGAATTAGGGAAACAACATCCTTCACAATAGCTACAAATAATATTAAATACTTGGGGGTAATTCTAACCAAGCAAGTGAAAGACCTGTTCAACTAGAAATTCAAGTCCCTGAGAAAGAAATTGAAGAGGATATCAGAAGATGGAAAGATGTCCCATGCTCATGGATAGATAGGATCAATATAGTAATAATGGCCAGTCTACCAAAAGCAATAAACAGATTCAATGTAATTCCTATCAAAATACCAACAGGATTCTTTGCAGACCTTGAAAGAACAATTCTCAACTTCATGTGGAAAAACAAAAAATGGATAATAGCTAAATCATCCTGTATAATAAAATAATATCTGGAGATATCACCATTCCTGATTTCAAGCTATACTACAGAGCAATACTAATAAAAACAGCATGGTACTAGCATAGAAACAGATCAGTTGATCAATAGAATCAAATTGAAGACCTAGAAATAAACTCACACACCTACAGTCACTTAATTTTTTACAAAGAAACCAAAACCATACAATGGAAAAAGGACAGCATCTTCAACAAATGGTGCTGGTCTAACTGGATGTCCACATGTAAAAGAATGAAATTAGACCCATACTTATCACCTTGCACAAAACTGAAGTCAAAGTGGATCAAAGACCTTAACATAAAGTCGGACACACTAAATCTACTAGAAGAGAAAGTGGGGAATACCCTCGAACTCATTGGCACAGGTGACAACTTCCTGAACAGAACACCAACAGCTCAGGATCTAAGACCAACAATCAATAAATAGGACCTCATGAAACTGAAAAGCTTTTGTAAGGTAGAGGTCACTGTCATTAGAACAAAATGCAGCCTACAGATTGGAAAAGATCTTCACCAACCCCACATATGACAGAGGTTAATATTGAAAAATTTGCAGAATCTGTATTCATCTCTTTTTTCAACATTTATTTATTTCTTCAAGTTACATCTCAATCACGGTCCCCTATTCATTCCCCTCCCTGTCCCACCCTACTACCTTCTTACCCTTCTCCATCCTATCTGCTTTTTTTTTTAATTTAAAGTGTATCTTCCCCCCAACAACTTCCCCTTTTAGTCCAATAAAAGGCTCTTTTTCTTGTAATAATAAATACAATACAAAACAATAAGAACAATTAGGCA
This sequence comes from Lophiomys imhausi, assembly GCA_907164525.1. Classification (NCBI taxonomy): domain Eukaryota; kingdom Metazoa; phylum Chordata; class Mammalia; order Rodentia; family Muridae; genus Lophiomys; species Lophiomys imhausi. Next base: position 6,096,645 of record CAJQZJ010000594.1, read on the forward strand.
AAAATTATGAAAATTATAAGGTATAACATACATTCCCAATATCTAGTCTGTAGGTATTTGGTAACTGATAATATATTCTATTACTTATACAGGTGAGTTTAAAGTTCTACACCTAACTCAGTTTCCATCCTAACTTGCACTATCAACTTAAAGATATGTTAGTGGTATAGTGGTGAGCATAGCTGCCTTCCAGAATCTGTATTCTTAACTCAATGTATAGCATCTCTATGGGTTGCCATTCTGCAATTTTGTCAAAAGATGACACTGAAGGTTCCAGATTGGATTCCTCTGAAGATATTTTTTATTCTGATTCAAGGGACCTTCTAATTTCTCTTCTATTGTTTGTTCAACCCTCTCTTTATCTAAGTTGGTTTTATTCTGATCTTTCTTAAAGAGGACATAGAAAGTTGTAATCATTATAGAACATTTTGTGATCAATCCCATATTAACAGACAAAACAAAACCACCTGGTTTCCAAATGCCCTCTGCCATTCTGTTTTTCAATTTTTAACACAGAAAATATTTTGTTTTAATCTCTAACACTCTCCTTCCTTCAGAGACTTCACTTTATTATTTTTAAATTAAATAATTCTTTGTATGACTGTCTATACCCACATTCTTTTCTTTTTTCAACACCTAAGCACAATTCAAATATACATTAGCAGCTCAGAGGCTCGTTTGTGCTGGCAACTTCTGTGTCTCAGCCTCCTGCCACCATTGCTTCTCAGCTGAGGGTACAGTGCAGCCCCATCCTCTGCGTGGCTCTGGAGCTGCCACAGCAGCTTGCCAAGATATGAGCCAATGTTCACAAGCCCCATTGGCATGCAGGCGCCACTGGCTCCTTCACTCAGACAGACCTCAGTTGCTCTGCGTTTCTGTCACCCTCCCACTCTGCGAAGTTGCTGGGCCTGTGTAGCAACATTCAAATGGGCCACAATGTGCACGCTCTTCTTGGGCCTCAACCTCCTCCTGTCCCCGACCTTGTGTGCTGCCATGTTAGGCTGGCACCATGCTGCTGCCTGTCCTGGACTGCATGTGCTGTCACATTGGGCAATAGTAGCATTCTGGCTCACAAAGAAGAGGTGTTTCTGAATGAGCCAATTAATGTGCTGTGTGGTTGCTAGGAAACTAAATCTGACTCCAGTGTCTAGAAATTTTCTCAGGCCCTATGCCTAAATCTAGTGTTCTCAGCTTGGATTTCACCTTGATGTGGCGAATATAGTGGGACTTTCTGCACCTGATAGTTCTTAAATAAAGACAAGGGGACTTATTAATATTTATAAAAGCTTAGGCATATAGCTTGGTAGATTCTTAGCTAACTTAATGAACCAACCCCACTAATCCTGGGATACATCCCACCACATGGCTTGTTCTTTACCTCTCTGTCATAGCCCCATATTTCTGTCCTTTCCCATGCACATTGGTGAATGTCCCACATCTGGTTGTTCTCACAGAGACCCTCTCTCCTCCTGAAAGTCACCCCTTCCCTTTACTATCTAGCTTGGCCATCAGATTTTTATTAAGCCATCATCTAGTGAGGAAGGTGTATGTAAGGATAACAATACCAAAGTCCAGACAGTATTCAGCTCTTTGCTGCTATAGCAATCAACATTTGAATATGCAGAGACAACCTTCACACAGCACAGAAAAAGATTATTCCAACACTAGCCTCTCACCACCTGCAGGCAGGCAAGAGAAATGGCCACAGGGTCATGAGAGCAAGAGATCTGGGCCTGCCCCTTACCAGCTCCTGTACTTGGAGAGCAGACCTGCACCTCACCTGAACAACATACTGGAGCTGGCTCTTATGGAGTGGGTATAGGTGAGCATCCCCTAGTATATGAGAGCTGGAGAGCTGGCTGGCCCTGCCCCTTGCTGACAGCAGCACTGAGTGAACTAACTGGGTAAGTACTGGAGAGCTCACCTGGTAACATTGGTATGAGAGAGCTGGTGGAATGACTACCTCAGCTCCCACCCAAGCCAAGATCCAGGACAGCTGGAGAGTGTAGAAATATTTAAATAAATTGTTTACCAGTATTTAAATCATAGTTAATTGGTAGACAGTGTTAAACCTTAACCTGCAATTATAAATAAGCACACACAGACACCTGATGGATTTTAATAAGCCTTAGCCTGGATTGTGTAATCTTGTCCCATCTGAAGTAGCTTATTCTGTTCCCCAAATAAAGTCCCATAACATATACATATGTCCCCTTGGACTGTCATTCTTCATGACACACTGATGTTTCTGGCCACATAAGATGATCTTCTTCCATTTACCCCATCTTGTGTCTTTTCCCTCCTCCCTGTCACTTCTTCCCATCATCCTTTTTGTCTGCCCCAGAAGCCCATGAACCTTTGCCCTGCCTACCTCTCTCTCTGCTCAGTCACAGACCTTAGCCAATTGGAGGCAATGATTAGAAAGCAAGGTAACACAGCATTACTTGGTGTACAGCAAGCAGGCTGTTGGGAACAACTAATTGACATTTAGAATTTAACAGATCACTGCATCTGCAGAGCATGGAAGGTCTGGTCCTACCAATTCAATGCAGCAGGATCTCCTTGACACAGGGCAACAAATGATATCCCAGAAGAGTCACAGTGAGGATCTAGTATTGATAGAGTAGCAGAAGCTAGAGACCTTGAACCAGACCAATGACTCATTACAATGAGCACTTAAAAATAAGAATGTGTGGACAAAAGGATATACTGTGGGATATACTGTGACACACTATAGCCTCCACAATGAGATTTTTTTTTTTTTTTTTGTGGGAGAGGTTGCAAGGGCAAAGGACAGATATGAAGGGACAAAGAGAAGAGTGCAATTGGAGTACATGATGTCAAACTCAAAGAATCAATAAAATTTTAAAAAGAAAAGAAACTTCAGTTGCCTTAAGTTTAGGGCCTTTATACAATCTTCAGCACTCTTTAGAAATATTTTCTAAACTTAACTGAAAATATCTTAAATTTAAATGATCTTGTTAATTGAAATGACGAAGAAGCAGAAAATGAAAAGTAATTCTGTACATGCAACCATGTCCTTAGTGGAAACTGCCTGGATATTCAGCACAGCCTTGAGAAAGAGGGAACAAACTACTGCCGACAGAGCAAGTGCTTGGCAACTTGGTTGCTGCTTTGACTGCTTCCATCCATGGCAGATGACCAGAGTGCTCTGTGTGCGACACACCGCAGCTTCTTCAATCTACCAGGCGCAGTGCCATGTGAAATTTTGCAAAACTAATTGGAGTGGCTATGTTGGATAGTTTTATGTCAACTTGACACAAGCTAAAATTATCTGAGAGGAGGGAATTTCAATTGACAAAATGCCTCCATAAAATGTGGCTGTAGGCAAGACTGTAAGGCATTGTCTTTATTATTAATTGATGTGGGAGGGCCTAGCCCATGGCAGGTGGTACCATCCTTTGGCTGGTTGTTCTATTTGCCAAGAAATAGCAGGTTGAGCCATAAGGAGCAAGGTGGTAAGCAGTACTCCTCCATGGCCTCTACATCAGTTCCTGCCTCCATGTTTTCACCCAGTTTGAGTTCCTGCCTTTACTTCTGTCATTGAACTGTGAATCAGGATATGTCAGGCAAATAAACCCTTTTTTCTTCCAAGTTTTTTTTTTTTTTATCTGTTTGTTTGTTTTGGGTGATGACTTTCCTCACAGCCACGATAACCCTAACCAAGACAATGGGCTTAAGAAACAATGTTATGAAATATAATCTGGATCTGGTTGAAGGGAAATAAAAAAAAAGAGTGTTGATTAATGCCAATGAACTAAGAAACTTACTAAGGCCTTCAGGTACAGCCATAAGTTTTGTCTTAGGTTAAGGTAGCATTTAGTGATGATTATATATCTCCTGGTAAAAGAATATCACATCAATTAAATCAGAGTAAATATTTTATTAGAAGGCATCTGTGGTCACAGAAAACTATATGAAGACGGGAACTTATTTTTGAGAAAGAAATAGGGAATAGTGTAATTTTACTTGAAGAGATTGTCTTTTCAACACATACATGAGGGATCCATGCCAATACTTGAAAAACGTGTAGAGAGAATCTGTGTACTGCATGGAAGCATCACTTGTCAATAAGAAGCTTATGGCCTATTAGCTAAGGAAGGAAAGAGAAGGTGGGACATCTGGAGAGAGAGTGGCATTCTGGGATAGAGTTAGAGGGTGTTTGTCCTGAATTCTCATGAAAAAGTTGGATGCATGAAACTTAGTAGAGGTAACAAACCATGTGGCAGACACAAAGTAAAATAAATAGGGTAGTAAGTTATGAGCTAGTCAAAGAACATGCCTAGCTATATGGTATATGCATTTACTTGTAAATAATAATAAGCCTCCGAGTCATTATTTTGGAAACAAGAGGCCAGGTGGAAAAACCACAAGGTTTCAAGAACTTGAAACAGAATTTCTCAGAGTGAGTTAGAAAACAGTTATCCAGGGATTGCCTCAGTGAAACAGGAATGCCATTCCAAACCAGTTTATCAAAAGTATACAATGATAAGGAATTCTAGCTAAATAGTACAGTTAGGTTTATTACTATTACCAGAAATGTGAAATGCAACTGGAAAACAGCCAGACTCTAGAGACTACCAGACAGAAGAGGACTAGGGAAAAACATGGAAAGAGAAACAATTACAATGTGGTACATTTACAGATGAGAGAAAATTACTTTATTTTGTTTCTTTGTTTGTTTTATTATTTTATTTGTTTTTCAAGATAGGGTTACATTGTGTAGCCCTGGCTTTCCTGGAACTCACTCTGTAGATCAGGTTGTCTTAGAATTCAGAGATCCACCTGCCTCTGCCTCTTGAGTGCTGGGAACTACAGGCATTTGCCACCACCACCTGGTGAAGATTACTTTTTTAAAACACTGTTTTATAATATACAGATAAAATACAGTTAAAGATATTGTCTAGGCATATTTTCTGTTTCTGTAATAAGTACTGAGAAAACAATTTGTGGAAAGAAGCATTTATTAGGGGACAGTTTTTAGGAACAGTTCATCTTGGCAAGAAGTCAAAGCTGAAGGAGGGTCAGGCCAATTTCACATTGGATTCGTAGTCAGGAAGCAGAGAGAGAGAAATGAATGCTGGTTCTCATTGAACCTCCTCCTTTTCATTCAGTTTTGAACCCAACCCAGGAAATTACACTGCTCATTTTTAGAATGCATTCTTACTCAACTAAACTAACAACAACAACAACAAAAATCCCTCGTAACATCAATAACACCCAGAAGCTTGTCTCCAGGGTGAGTCTACACTAAGACAAGGTGGTTAAGTAATATTAACAATAACACATAACAACAAACATCTCACAACTGATATTTTAAAAATAATAAAAACCCAGTTAGATCCCAGCTAGAAGAAGAGTGAAAAGGTCATGAGTGTTAAAAAAAAAAAAAGAGGGGAGTCAAGAACGCTAGAAGTAATGCTTGTAAGAGGAAAGAAATAAATTGGACGGTTTCTACTCTTCCTGAGCAAGATGGAAAAGCTCTATTAACTTTGAAGAAAAGGCTGACTCCATTCAGGGTAGACAGGTTCTGTTAATCTGATATATATTTACTGAGTCCTGTGTGTTTGTATCCTTTGGGACTGTGCAGAAAGTACTAAACATGATTACCTCTGAGCGTATTCATTTTCTCTGGCTGGTTTAACAAATTGCATACTTAAATCTCTCACATTCCTAAAGTCTGGAAGCTGGAAATCAGGTGTATATCCTAGTTTTTATGTGTAATGCTACCGCTGTGTCATTTTACCATGCTCAGTTTTTGCTGTGTGAGTTCCCCTTTCTGCCAGGATCATATCTTACTTATTATCTTTAATGTATACCATCTTTGTATTCCCAGTTGTTTGCACATGCCTGGCCATATGCAAGATGCTTCTAGCAACCTGATAACTAAATTAATTGAAGTTTCTGATATAGATAACTCCCACAAAGCATCCTACTCTAAACTAAGGCTTTCAGGAAAGTTTAGCATTGTCTCCTTTCATCCACAGTGACTATCAGCATTCAGTGATGAGTGGTAACATCTATCCAGTCTTCACCCCCATACTCACATGCCCCCTCTTCTGTCTGTCAGATCTCCCTTCTCCTCATAGTTGAGAGAAGATTTATCATTAAATTTTATTTGCATTCAAGTAATTTAGGATAATTCCCTTATCTTCAAATCCTCAGGTTAATTATATCTACAAAAAAGTATGTTTTTCTTTTAAAAACACTTTTAGTTTATATATTAATTGCTCATGTACTCTGTTATGTAGGGACTTTTCGTATTTCTCAAACATGAGTTTGAACCTATCCTCTCCCCCATAATCCATTACTCTGCCGTTATTCGTCCTCTCAAACCATCATTAGGATCAAAGACCTTAATGTAGGGCTTAAATCTCTGAAAAAGATTGAAAAACACTTCAAGAAACAGATCTAGCTGAGGGACTTTCTGAATAGGACTCCAGTCTCTCAGAAAATACGACAACAACTGACAAATGTGACCTTATGAAATCAAAAGGCTTCTACTTAGAAAAGAAAGTAGTTAGTTGAATGATGGGAGCCTACAGAACAGAAGAAAGATCTTTGCCAACTATACATCCAAAAGATGATTAACAGAATATGTAAGGGATTTAAAAATTAAATGAGAAGCAGCCAAACAAATAAACAGTCTAATGAAATGAAGGAAGACAGTTTTTTGTTTTTTCAAATAAGAACTATCTAGGAATTCCTGGCAGTAGGACTTGATATATTTTGTCAGCTGTGATTCAACCTACAGCACTGTTAAGAAGTTTCCAATCTGTTCCTCTCACTGTATTAGCTCACAGAAGTCTCTTTAAAAAAAAAAAAAGTTTATTCATTTTCCATCCCGATCACAGCCCACCTCCTCCACTCCAAGTCCTGCCTCTCACACAGCCTTCTGCTCTTTTCCAAGAAACAAGAGGCATCTGCATGGGAACCAACCCTCCCTGACACATCATCACTGCAGAACTATGTGCATCCTCTCCCACTGAGGCCAGGCAAGGTGGTCCAGCTAGGAGAACAAGATCCATAGGCATGGAATAGAGTTAGGGACAATGGCTACTTAAGCTATTGGGGACACACATAAAGACCAAGCTGCATATTGGCACATTGGAACTGCAAATGTGAGGTCCCAGGTCCAGCCCATTCATGCTCTTTGGTTGGTGCTTCGGTCTCTGTGATCTCCCAAGGGCCCATTTTAGTTGACGCTGTTGGTCTTCTTGTGGAGTTCATGTCCCCTCCAGGTCTCTCAACCCATCCCTCAACTCTTCCACAAGACTCCAGCACTTTCAGACTGCTCCCTAGCTTGAGGTAGAGTCTCCAGATCCCTGAAAGGAGCCTCATATACACACTCTTTGTGCTAGTTTTCAAGGAAATTCTCTTAAATTCAAAGACTTAGGGTATCAAGATGATATGCTATGTTCTATTGGTAATCTCTGACCTTACCATTCATCCTCTATACAAATGCCAGGTATATCTATTTGTAAAACTCGCATCTTATTGATTTTTCTACTTAGTAATCTGTCTGGCTTTCAGAAACATAAATGATGATTCTCCTTTTATAAACATACACTTCTAAACTGCTTTTTCATGTCTCTCTCTCTTTCTCTCTTTCACAAACACACACATTTCCTTGATTCTCCCCTCTACCTTGAAGTGCTTGTCTTCACTTGCTAATTCTGTTGAGACTTGACTGCTCCTTGCCCTCAGTTTTACATTAAAATTTTCTGTATCTAAATTAATTCAAATCAAATATTACAATTTTCTTAGGTTTTCTGCATACATTTCTCCAGCAACTAGCATACAGGATATAATTTTATCCCTGGGTCATTTTATCACGTTTAGTTTTCTTTGTGTGAGTTTTTCTTTCTGCCATGACCACATCTTACCTATGATCTTCAATGGGCACTGTCTATCTTTATATTCCCAGTTGCTTGTAGAGTCCTGGGAGCACTAAAAGAAGCTCCTAATATTCTGATGAGCTAAATTAATTGAGGTTTCTAATATATTCAGTCATACTATTTTCTTAAAATTGTTTCATATTCATAAATGTGGTTAATGAAGGAAGCAAAATACATCTAGAACTTCAAGATACATATTGAAATGTCATATGAGAAGGCAAAAGAAGTCTTTCAAAAAGAAAGAATTTGTGTCTCACAGCAGATACTGCATTGAGGGTAAGAATCTAAAAATGTAATAAAAATTATGTTGTTCTATTAAAAGAAGAATCATCATGTTTGTCAATGTTATTAAAGTCATCTGAAGTAAATTAGTTTCAAAGTTTGAAACACAACCCGTCCTCCTGCATGACTGGGGAGTCAGAGGCCAGGAGGTACCTACCACATCTAGTTGAATTGATGGAATCAGGGAAGCTGATTGGAAACTGCTCTTTTCTTTCCTAACTTGAGTTTGCTATGTCTCTTTCTTAAGCATTCTTCCTGTATGTTTAAATGTATGGAGAGAAAATGGGAACTGTCCAGGCAGACACAGGTATGTCTTCCTTAGTTTTGGAAGCTGCTGGCCTTGTACTTCCTGTATAACCAGATATCTCAGGTCTCTGAGGTGGTTGAAGACTAGATAGCTAGAGTCTCATAAATTTTGAGTTGTTTAGGAATCAAGAGGGTTTTCTGGATCTAAGAAGATGTTTTTAAAATTGTGATGCAAGTTAGGATGAAAGCTGAGTTAGATATAGATCTTAAACTCATGGAGATGGTTAGATAGTAGAATGTTAAAGTCAGGTGCCAAATACATATGGACTGGACATTGGGAATGTATGCTAAGCCATATAACTCTCATAATTGTGGCCTATTTATTTCTGTTGTTTTATATTATATTTATTGTTCTAAGAGAAAGAACCATTTGTTGGACTGAAAGGGGGAGCTGTTGGGGGGAAGAAGATATACCTTAAACTTAAAAAAAAGGGAAGAGGATGGGGGGTTGAAGGGGAAGAGGGTGGGATGGTGGGACTGGAGGAGTGAGTTGGGAGGGGATTGTGATTGAGATGTAACTTGAAGAAATTAAAAGTAAATTAAAAAAAAAAAGAAAAGAAAAAACCCTATGTCATGGGCAGGGCATGCATATCTACCAATCCCAGCAAAAAGGGAATTTGTCTGATCTCTCAAGATCAGATTCATGAGACAAACATTAAGGCAGAGAAAGTAAAAGAGTGACAGTTAGGGATTGGGAGATCCACCAAATGGCATTCAAAAGCAGAAGTAAGATTCAACACTTGGCCACTTCTCAAATATTTGACACATTTCTTTCTCATGTTCACATTTTAGGAAGCAAAAGAGTGCTTCCCCTAGTGTGGTTAAGGGATCTGAGACAGAGCTCAGGAGAATACTCAAAAGTTTTGGTAACCTTTAAATGATTAACTGAAGATGTGAAATTTGGTAATTGCATCAGAGGTGTCCCACCATGACCAGGTTACATTGCTGGGAAAGAAAAGAAACTCTTAATTCAAACAAAGAGATGTTAGGTTTTATATAACAGTGGAAATTTTTCTCTTTTGTTTTTTGTTTGTTTGTTTTCATGGCAAAGTTTTTCTGTGTAGTCCTGGCTGTCCCGGCACTCTCTCTGTAGATCAGGCTAGCTTTAAACTCTGAGATCTGCCTGCCTCAGCCTCCCAAGTGCAGGTATTAAAGGCGTGCACCACCACATGCAGCTTTTTTGTTATTGCTGTTGTTGTTGAGATCTACTTTCTTTTTATATGGAAATGCCTTCTTTTAATAGGGTTCTTGTTTGTTCCTCTAAAATAGGAGTTGCACATGCTATGAAGTCTTATGTACCCTGAAGTTCAGCCTCTGACTGCAAACTTCTTAGGACATTTAAATAGCTGAGCACAAAGGACTGAAGGCTTATGTAACCAAATCATTGTTCTGCTCCTTTGTCCTGGCATCCTTGTTAATGTACAGAAACTAAGCCTTGATGCTAGAAAAAGACATAGAATGGGGAGAGGGTGAATGGGTTGGACCGGGAGGGATGGAGGAAGGGGACTGTGATAGAAATGTAACTTGAAGTAATAAATATTTAAAAAGTTGGTTAACTTCTTCCCCACACTCTCCTGTTTCTGGTGAGACTGAGAAAATGGTCACTATAGTCATATCTGTTTTTCTATGGCTTTCTGTGAAACTGCTGGAATATGTAGTCAGTTATCTTGGCTTAAATAATGTAAGTATTTACAGGGAAATAGATGTAGCATTGATTGAAACAGGAACTAAAGTTTCAAAGATTTATCTGTACTAAGATGCTACAAAATGGAGAGTAGGGCATTTAATATGGTTACGTATTGCCTTAAGTAGCAAATTATTGTTTCCATATCAACTAGTCATTTAAAACCCATAATATATCAGTTATATGCAAATTTCTATTTAAATACTTAAGACAGGTATATTGTACTGCCAAGTTAGGTCATTGTAACTCCAGCAGATGTTGTCACGCAGATGAAGAAAACATTCATTTTAAGTGATCCCATTTTTAGAATTTGATTTCTTGGTGCCTTGGCGAGGCGGTTGTGTGTCACATCTGCTCTTCACACTCAGGTTCTACTCAGAGTAGCAATTATGATTAAGGTGTGATCATTTAATAGCATTTCATGTTGTCATTCAGTTATAGAGAAAAAATTCGCTAAGTAAGCAGTAGAGCAAGGAACTGTACTTATCCTGAATTATTGTGTGCAAATATCATCAGATCAATACTTATTCCATTAGTATCTTCTAACCAATGGCTTCAGTGTGACTATCTGGTAGCTTATTTAAAATGTGTGTGGTTGTATGTGTGTGTGTGCATGCTTCCTTGTGGGTTACAGCACTGTGTGGAAGTTAGAGGACAACTCATGGATTCTATCTTTCTGCAGATCATCAGACTTGGCAGCAAGTACCTTACCACTGAGCCATGTCACCATTCCTGCCACCAGACATCTTGTTTTGACACTCAGGATTCAGTTGGAGCACTTCACAAAGCTCTCCTCAAATTCAGCCGTGTCCCTGCCCACACTGGAGAATGTCCTAAACATAAACTGCTTGATTAATTTTGTTTAATGAAAAAAATTACTAAATGGAAGCATATTGTGAATATTCATGACATGGTTTAATAATTGTACAGAAAATGAAGAACGTATAGGGAGTTAACTTTCACCCCAAATTTGCAAATCTTATGCTTCTTTAGTTTCATTTTTCAATAATGTCTTGAATTTCTTTTTCATTAGCTAAAACTTATCAGATCAGTGCATTTTATCGACTACACAACTGACTAGCAGTTGTTTTTCATCTAAGTTTGCTCAGAAATCTCCTCTAAGCTTAGAAATGCATCATCATTTGTAGCATATTATAAAGTAGACACAGAATATATTACATAAGCCAAGTCTGCCACTAAGAAACCCTGAAAAGAAACATTTACTCTAGTTAAAATTCTCATAGGTAATTATAGGTTCAACATGAAAGCACAAAATATCTAGTTGCTAATTTACTTTTCACTCTATCTTCAAGCCTCACACAGTTCTAAGTAACATATGCCTTGCAAAGGACATGTGAGCATATATAAAATTAGAGTATAAATGCACAGTACTCACACATGCAGACAGAAAAAAGCATATACACATGCTATAAACATATACCCATCCCACACATACCATATGCACACACCACATAATCACATATACCACATATACACATACCATACACATAACACACAACCACATATACCACAACACATACCACAGCACATATAGCACTCATACTATCTAGGCCACACATGTACATAAACTATACACATCAGACACATAACACACACACACCACATGCATATACCATATAACATATAACATTTGCACATACATTACACACAGTACAACATACACACCACACAACACCACACACATAGAACCCACACACATATTACATGCATATATCACACACACACACCTCATACACCGTACAAACCTGTAAGGAGAGTTAGATTAAATTACATTTAGTGAATATCTAGGGGCTTCTGATACAGTCTCTTAATACGGGGCATGAAGATCAACCTGGCTGTTGGCACTTGGCATAGCAGCATATGAACTAAAAACAAGGTTTATGGCTCGGCATTGTTTTCATCTGCTAATACCCTTATGAAGTATGTGGAGCCCAGATTAGGCTGAAGCCAAATAAAACAACGGGAGATCCTATTTAAGGATAAAGTGGGTGGAGTCCAAGAGTTCCCATGCTAGAGAATTCCCACATTAGAGATGACAAGATGCAAGGAGGGTTGTATCATTTAAAGGAGAAAATGACGGTGGACTGAAAAGCTGATCTCAGAGCTGAAAAAATACAGTCAGCTCTCCCTGAGGCAGAAAGAAGCTAGCGAGCCAAGAAGGCCTCAGCAAAGCAACCAAAGGCCAAGGACTAAACCCTTTGGCACAGCTTTTGCCTAGAGGGGTTCGACCAGTTCAAACAGTGGCCTGAATAGAGCTGTGGCCAGCCTCAAAGACTGAGGCAGAATGCTTGAGTGGTTAATACAAACTGAATAAGTTGGCTTACAGACACCTGAGGCATTCCAGGGAGAAGAAAGCCTCAAGCCTCATTTAAAGTGAAACTACCATAACCAATTTACCCTAAAGGACTTATGTCTGAGATGTTCCTGAAGAAAGACTGTTAACTAAGTGCCTTAAAGGATCCACTCCTGAGGTGTTCCTGAGAACTAAAGACCTGTCCAAGAGACTGTATCCCTCTAAAAGGTTAGGATTGGTTGTTAGATAATAGTTGTTATAGTTATTAATAGGTTTAGAGTTTAGGTAATAGGGGTTATAGTCATTCTTTTTTTTAATAATTTATTTTTTATTTCTTCACGTTACATCTAAATCACAATCCCCTCCCTACTCCCCCCTCCAGTCCCACCCTTCCACCCTCCTCCCCCTCAACCCCCCATCCTCTTCCCTTCTATTTTTTTTTTTTTAGTTTAAGGTATTTCTTTTTTTCCCCCCAACAGCTCTCCCTTTCAGTCCAAAAAATGGTTCTTTTTCTTATAACTATAAATACAATACAAAACAACAGAAATAAATAGGCCACAATTATAAGAGTTATATGGCTTAGCATACATTCCCAATGTCCAGTCCATATGTATTTGGCACCTGACTTTAACATTCTACTATCTAACCATCTCCATGAGTTTAAAGTTCTATATCTAATTCAGCTTTCATACTAACTTGCCTCATAATTTTAAAAAATATCTTCTTAGATCCAGAACACCCTCTTGATTCCTAAACAACTCAAAATTTAACTATGAGACTCTAGCTATCTATTCTACTCCACGTAGAAGATGAGCATCGAAGAATCTCCAGTGAGAGATGATTGAATTGGTGGTAAGCCTTTCTCTTGGCAAGAAAAACCCCTTGCTTCAACTGTAGACAGACTTCTGTCCAAAAAGGACAAAACTTGGAAGCAGATAAGTCGACAGGCTAGCTCTGCCAAGACATGGTAGGTAAGTCCTTCATAATTCCTGCTCTACAATCAATGTCTGTCAGAGAAATGGGGCCAAATGGCTGAAGATTGATGCTGTAATGTATGGAGAGAAAATGGGAACTGTCCAGGCAGCCACTGGTATGTCATTTTTTAGTTTTGAAAGCTGCAGGCCCTGAACTTCCTATATAATCAGATATATTTATCCCTCTCAGGTCTCTGAGGTGGTTATAGTCATTCTTAGGGCTTGTAGTTAGTTAATAAGTGTTTATATTTGTTATTAATATATATATTGGATAATTAAAAGTTTTGTCTTTACAAACCTACCCCCCCACACTGTATCTTATATAATATTTTTACTTTTTGAACACTTTTCACTTTTTATATAATAACTTAATAGTTTTTTATCACCTAAATTATCCCTCGTGGCTCCTTTATCATTTTTGTTCTAGCTAAATCCTTACTATCTCCTATGTGTTTCGAGACGATTACCTTATGGCCCCAGATATTTATTTTAGGCAGTGGTAATGATTGCTTTTGTTTAAATTAGCCTTTCAAAGTTATTTTCATATTGAACACCTTGGAATATGGATATGATATCTGACTCAGCCATGAAAGTCAGAGTTAAGGACTCTTCAGCATAGTAAAGACACAGTCTCCCTCAGAAGCTAGGGACAAATGGGGTACTGCCCATTAGAAAAGGTGTAAATCCCTTCAGATGAATTACTATCTACAATGCAACATGGGTCTATGCAGGCTATCTGGTCTTTCTGTGGTGTTGTGTGGGCACTGGGTCTTAGGGACACCAAGCCAGTGGAGACTCTGAATCACTAGGGAAATAGAGCAGCTCATCTGTGACCCACCCGTCTCATGCCTTCTGCTCACAGTCTAAAACTGGAAGGACAATTCCTAGCTAGGTTACCATGTGGGGGTCCTTCTATCTTTTCTAGAATTTATTGCCCAGATTATTATGTTTTCACCTAAAACTTCGGTTGTATTTCTTTTCCTCCTCCCACCCCCTGCTTCTGGCTCATACCCACGTGAGAATGTGCCCATTTCAGAATGGACATGGAGAAATCACTTAGTCTGTGTTTTTTTTTTCCAACTATAGACTTCAGAAGAGGTTGAGAAAGAACTCCATGCATCACAAAATTCTACTCCTGTTCCTTGTTCTGTGTTAGAAGAAAATTGTTTAAAATCCTTAAGAAATAGGAGTCAGAACAGGGGCATGGGAAGGCTGCAACCATCTAGCCTAAATGTCTACAGGGCGGAAAGATGGAGACATTAAGGCCCATAGCTGTTAATCCTTACTTTTCTCAGCAGAACAGGATCCTCCAGTGCCACTGTGCCTGGACTTTTTCAGCCCATGCTCTGTTTGGGTTGTGGGTAACCACTTCAGATTTTTCCAGGAATCACCAGAGAATGATCTTCCAATCCAACAAGAAGAAGAGAAAATAGCTCCAGAGAGAAAAGGGTGGGGGAGAGAAGAGGGAGGGAAGGAGGGAAAGAGGAAAAAGTACCTGAAGGAAGTGGAAGTAAGTGGGGGACTGAGGTGGGGAGTGGGGAGTTATTTCTCCCTCTCTCTGGGCTGCAAGAACACTCCAGACCAGACCTACCCTTTCAACAGACCTGCCTCCCTGTTAGAGTTTTGTTGACAAATTTTGCTATCTCCCTAAAGCCTCCTGTAACAGTAACAGCAATCCTTCAGTCTCAGCCTCCTGAGGGCTAGGATTATAGGCATATGCCACCATAGCCAGAGTTTCCACATCAACATTCTGGAGGCCTCTGGAATCTATTTTACTTTATTTTTCCAGGGTCAATTTTAAAGGAAGTTAGAACGCTTGTTATTCTATAATATTTAAACACTGACTATAATGCTATCACTTAAGAATTACAAATATATAGTATAGCAGCAATGATTCTTTTGATATGAAAAAATAATCTGAGGTTAAATAAATAATGATAAAAAACTTTTCCTTTATTGAAATAATGCAGCTTGCAAACAAAGAAGAAAGGAAGAATTAAAACAGTAACATTTCCAAATGGGTCCTGGAGACAGGTCAAAAATTCAAAGTCATCTTGTAAGCTGTCTAGACTACATGAGACCTTGTCTAAAACAACAGAACAGTTTTTGACATAACTAGTTAGGGTAGTTTGTGATGGTTACTATAATTAAACAGCAAGGGCTTTGCAAATGACCCAACAGTTATCTATTTTCTGACACTTGAAGGATGACAGCCAAACTCCAATGTTCTACCAGGCATTTTTCCCTATGGACTCTCCCCTTGGCCACCCTTTCTCTATATCTTCATGTCACCTTTCTTTGCCATAGTGGTAACTAAGTGTGACATAATCTCCTCATATATAAGTTGTTCAAAATGCCCTAGTTGAACAAGAACTATGTCCTAAAATACCTTCTTATTAAATACAGTGCATTTTTGAAGTAAGAGGGGTTAGGACTTCAACATATGAATTTGTGGAATGTCATTTATCCTAATAAAGCAATAAATAATAATCAATAGGTGATTCCATTGCTATGAGAGAGGACAAGACTGACATTCTATGCCTTCTTCTTCAGTAGAAGTATTTAGTATATATTGATAGCATGCTTTTAGTATAGAAGTGTAGTATATGTTTAGTATATTTAGTACTTAAATAAAAGTAGAAGCATATAAACACAAATGTTTTGTTGATGAATGCTATGATAAATATAAGTTCTCTGGATTTACCAATTTTTAGATAACATAATGAAAACAGTAATGTTAGGAGATGATGAATACTTCAGATTCTAAGCCTTGGGAAACTGCAAAATGTGGCCAGTTTTATTTTATACACAAATTGAAGGAACAAAAAAAAATGAATAAAGAATTCTTTTTTTTTGAAGTTTGATTTTGCTTTATTCAGGTTTTTTATTACCATTTGATTTTTAATATAGGTAGTAAATTTTGATAGGTGCTTTATTTATGTTTTTTATTTCAAGTTACATCTCCATCACAATCCCCTTCCTACTCTCCTCTCCAGTTCCACCCTCCCTCCCTCTTCTCCCTCAACCAACCTATTCCCTTACCTTTTTTTTTTTTTAAGTTTAAGGTATATCTTCCCCTGTCCAACAGCTCCCCCTTTCAGTCCAACAAATTGTTCTTTCTCTTGTAAGAATAAAAACAATACAAAACAACAGAAATAATTAGGCCACAATTATGAGAGTTATATGGCTTAGCATACATTCCCAATGTCCAGTCCGTACATATTTGGCACCTGACTTTAACATTCTACTATCTAACCATCTCCATGAGTTTAAAGTTCTATATCCAACTCAGATTTCATTCTAATTTGCATCACAATTTTAAAAACATCTTCTTAGATCCAGAACACCCTCTTAATTCCTAAACAACTCAAAATTTAACTATGAGACTCTAGTTATCTAGTCTTCAACTACCTCAGAGAACCTGAGAGGGATAAATATATCTGGTTATACAAGAAGTGCAGGGCCAGCAGCTTCCAAAACTAAGAAATGACATACCAGAGGCTGCCTGGACAGTTCCCATTTTCTCTCCATACATTACAGCATCAATCTTCAGCCGTTTGGCCCTGTTTCTCCGACAGACATTGATTGTAAAGCAGGAATTATGAAGGACTTGCTTACCCTGTCTTGGCAGACCTAGACTGTCGACTTACCTGCTTCCAAGTTTTGTCCTGTTTGGACAGCATTCTGTCTACAGTTGAAGAAAGAGATTTTTCTTGCCAAGAGATAGGCTTGCCACTAATTCAACCATCTCCAATTGGAGGTTCTTCAATGCTCATCTTCTGCTTGGAGTAGAATAGGGCATGCTGTCAGGAGCAGACATATCTCAATATCAAAAAAAATCTTAAGTTAAGAAAACATCTTTGAATGCCATAATCTGTAGATCTCTTGAAGTTTTTGAAGATCACCTATCTATCTCTTATATTTGGATAAGCAAATGTTGCTTGTCTCTTAGCAACTTGATTTTTGATTAGCTTAGAAAATAACTGTGACAGAGCTGGAGAGATGGCTCAGCCATTAAAGGCTAGGCTCACAACCAAAAATATAAGAAAATAACTGTGACAGACTGTCCTAGTACCTAATAAAATGACATTCTTAAATGACTATTAGTTTGCATTTCTTAATTATCCTAAACAGTTTATGACAGTCAGTAGCAAAAGGCCAAAACTTCACATTTCATTTTTAAGAATTACCTAGGTACAATACCTTAAAAAGAGTTACCCTTAATTTTATATCAATATACAAAGATCAATACCAATGTGGCCAAATATAATCTTAATTTTTTATCAATATACAAAGATCAATACCGATTTAACCCAATACAATCTTAATTTTGCATCAATATACAAAGATCAATACCAATTTAGCCAAATATAATCTTAATTTTGTATCAATATACAAAGGTATAAGGGCATATTCAATAATCTGTCCTTTTTTCTTGATCATTCCTATATTATGTCTATGTCCCATTTTTTATCAAGTCTGTTCACCCCTACAAAGGAGAGAAAGAAGGATACAGAAAAGAAAAAGAGAGAAATCCCTGGGTCTAATCTCCAAAACCTATTTAACAAGACCGTTTAACAGCTTGTAATCTCTCCCCCTAAATAACAAAATTATCTATAACCCATCAAATAACCAAAGGGGGGGAACACCCACCCCACCTCCTGGAGATGGGATATCGCTCTCTTAAAATGACTTCCTGCTGATTTGGGACATAGTAAACCTGTTTGGGGCCCAAATAAGAATGGAAAAATGGTTAAAAATGTTAATAGAATCATTTGATGTTCAGTCCTTTTGTGCTCAGCTATTTAAATGTCCTAAGAAGTTTGTAGACAGAAGCTGAACTTCAGGGCTTTACTGAAGTTCTGGCTGGAACAGTCTGTGGAGCTGAACAATCTTAATGATTTTGAATTGTTGTGGTTGTAGACTTTTGAGGAAACAGCTATTGAGGAAGTCTGCAAGGCTGGATCGTCTGGGCTACTTGTCTTCTTTGGTGTCTGATCTGTTTTCTTCTGAGGTCTCAGTTGTCCAGTTGTCCCTGGATTCCTTAGATCGATGCTTTAAATCTCCTGAAACAATAAGAAGAATTCTTAAATAAATAAATTGGATACTTTATTTTTGTGTAATATGGATCTTAACCTGAGTTTAGAAAAATATGCATATTGACTATCTGATGTTATTAAAACTAAAAATCTAAAGTACATCATGATTGTGTTTTAGAAGACATTTTCATTTTTAGAGATATGTGCCAGAATAATTAGAAATAAAATTACAGGCCTGAAATTTGTTTAACATGTGTCTGACAAAGGTCTTGGCAAGAAAAGGTAGGCAGATACATTAACAAGGTGAAAAATGGCTCATTATCACTTGAACAGGGTAATAAATATTTGGTTTAACAATTCATTTTCTCCATATAGGTTTGAATTTTCCATAAAATCTGTTTAAAAGCTTTATGTTGGCATTTAAATTTTGCAAATGCTCACTCAGTGTTAGTTGGTACATCTGTTCTGCTGTTTGCCTGTGGTAATGATGAGTTTTGATGAGTCAATCTGGCTGCCTCTAGAGTTTTCTTCCTAAGGTTAATTGCATGCACCAGAGGGCTGGCTGAGGTTGGGAGAGCAAGCTCTTTTCGATGGACAATATTTCCACTTGACAAACTAACAGCCTACTTGATTATTAAGCTTTGATGCTGTCTTCATTAGCACAATATTCTAGTCACCTGTGGCAACCTGTCCAGATGTCTCTGTGATAATGTTCTACTTGATAAATTTAGACTTCACACAATAATACTTGTCATTTTTTTACCCTTCTGTCCAAAATATATTTCAAAATATGTCCAATCCAGCTGTTAATTTGACTACATAAAATATTAAAAGAATGCTTGTGAGAATTGGAGTGATGTTAGAAGTGTTTCAAGACTCATTTCCCTATGGATTGGAAAACAGCTTTGACAGAATCAAAATGAGTCTCAAAATTCCGTTTCTATTTTACCTCCTACAGCATCCTTGCACTTTAAGAAGCATTCTGGAAAAAATGATGCATTAGCTTTCCATGGCTGTGATAAAATACCTGAGAAAATCAACAGGAGGAAATGTTCCTTTTGGTTTGCTTTTCAAAAGCTGTGGGACCATGGCCAGTTGGCCCCAGTGTTTCTGAGCTTCTAAGTAGACAGAATATTGTGAAGAGGGCATGTGTGCCAATGAGGTCTCCTTTCCTCATAGTAGCTGGGAAACTCTGAGTTGGGGAAAGTTTCTTGGTGCTGATGTTCCCAGAAACATCTCAATGATCAAACAGCCTTTACCTCTTCAAGGTCAGCTACCACCTAAAGAAAGCCATTAGCTCAGGATCAAGCCTTTGTCATTTGTGACTTTTGGGAGCATATGCAATCCATAACAAAGTCTAAGCTTCAATAGTTACATGTTAAGTGAACAAGAATAGTATCTAGCTTAAAATTGTTCAGTGTCTGTATTTTAATGTTTATATTTTAGATTTCATTTTTTCATCAAATTTTTAAAAATTTCAGTAATGTTATAAGGTGCATTTGACAGTTGTAAAACAAAAAATTTTTCAATTCATTAAATTAAATAATGAAAGCAAATCTCCAGCAAAACTCTAGATTCATAATGATGGACCTACCTCAAGGAAGAAAAGGGGTTCAGTGAATAATATTCCTATTTACTTAAATATTTATTTATTTTGCATTCATATCTTGGATGCAATTTTAAGCTTATTTCTGTGTATCTACATGTTTTGAAAATAGTTGAATATGTTTCATATTTTAACCAAAGACATAATTCTTAAAATTGAATTTTGATTTCTACAAACCACCAAATTCTTTTCACATAGAAGAAAGCAGCTGACAGTGGAGTTATATTTGTAGACACCGAACTTCATAACCCTTCTCTGCTTTACATTCCTAACCTGCTTCTATCAGTTAATATCTCCAAGTAATATATTTTTATATTGTATGTCCAAAGCATACACAATTTTAAGATACACTATTCTCTTAAATTATGTAGAAAATAATGTGGTTGATTTATAAAGCACTTCCAACAATAGCAGCTTGTTGTTGTCTTTCGTTCTATCTGTATTGCTCCCTTTGGCATCCCTCACAGTTGAAAATAAGATAATAAGATCCCTTCAGCACCATAAACATGACCTACATTTTCTGTAAAGTTTGAATGATATTGGTGCCAGACCCAGGGTTCTTGGCTGAGGCTTCCTCTGCTTGTTTCTTGAAGCATCTGTAATATGTCAGCCTGCTGTCTTCTGCTACCCCAAGTTTAATTTTGCCAATGGCCTCTTACGATAAGTTCTTTCCTCTCTGTTTTTTTTTTCCTATGTTGAGTATTCTACCCCTTTCATTCACTTAGGAAACTACCTTATCTTTACTTATGAAACAAGAGGCTTTAAATGCTTAGAAGAATCATCAAATTGAAGATAAGGTTATGGTGATGATTAAATCTATGAAACAAAATAAAGTCTTTCAATAAATGTCAACATAATACATGTTTTAATATTGTGTATCCAAAATATAAATGAGTATTAGCTATAATAAGTAAACAAATTATAAACAATCTTTTTTATAAATGTTATCAGTTATTTTTCAAACTATGAAAAATGTCTGAAGGAGATGGTTTAAAAGGAGAAAGGGTTCCTATAGGCTCCTGGTTTCTAAGGTTTCCATCTGAGGTTGTTTGCTTGGCACTATGGTTTCAGGGTCAGAGGTAAGGGAGGACATTACTGTAGAAGAGTGTGTGGGAGCAGAGGGCTTCATCTCTTGGTGAGCAAGCAGCAGAGAGCACAAACAAGAGGGACTAGAGCAAGGCCTATGTCTTCCTCTGGGATCCACTTCCAAACCTCCCCACATCACAAGTGTGTTCAAATACTGAATTGTCAGTGCTTTAAAGCCTAGGTTAGGTCAGAGCCCTCAGCACTTCATCCTTTCTGGATAAGTTCTCAGTCCTCAGAGGTGTGCTTTGTAAAACACCTAGAAGTCTCAATCCATCAAGCAGAACACTAGATTCCCCAACACAGCATGGCTCTCTTGTAATTCACTGAATTTGGAGTTTGCACTTTTGTGTATTTCTTTAGACCATTATACCCCCTCCCTTCCTCCCCCCTCCCTCTCCTCTTTGTGAACTTCATAGCATCTGTGTTGATTCACATGCTGCTGTTCCAGGGGCCCCTATATGCTCAGCTCATTGTCTTTATTTATGTTTTTCTTCTGATTCATAGACTCAGTCATTGCCATCACCCTGTCTTCAAGGTTGATTCTTTCTTCTGAGTGCACAGGCCCATTAGAAGTCTTTCTGATAAAATTTTCATTGCACTTATATTTTTGAGAGTAAGGATTTGCTTTTGTCTACAAGTTTTCTATCTTTGTGGATATTTGTGTCTTTTTTGCACATCATTTCTTGACTTTCTCTACACTTTCTTTTAGTATTATGTGCATACAAGGACAGTTGTAATTACGATTCCTGTCATCAGATTTGGTGTTTCTCTTTGGATGGTCTGTAGATTTTTTGTTTATTTATTTTTTATTATTTAAAATGTTTTTGATCCACTTTTACCTTATTCTGCTCCCTACCAATTCCTCCCAGATCCTCCATACCTCCCTACCTTCCCAACTTGATGTTTTTGTTTTCCCCGAATCTCTCTCAAAAACTAAAACAAAATAAAAACAAAAATTCAAAAGAAACAAAGCTAGTAAGACAAAAAATACTAAAACAAACAAAAAGCACACACAAAAAACATGGAATCCATTTTTATTGGTCAATTGCTCCTGAGCATGGGGCTTGACCTGGAATGCTGTTGATAGTTCCAGCAGTACTCCTTTGGAGAAAATTAACTTCCCCTTTCCCAGCAAGTATCAATTGTGAGTAGCTTTATGTTTGGGGATGGGATTTCATGCTCATCTCCCCTTCTCACTGCTAGCGCTGTGACTGGTCTGACTCTTTGCAAGCATTTTGCCTGGGGTCGCAGTCTCTATGCGTGCCTAAGTGCATCAGTCCTGTTGTGTCTGAAAGACACTGTTTCCTTGGAGTCAGCCATCACAGTTGGCCCTTACATTCTTGCACTTCCTCTTCTGCATAGATCCTTGAACCATGAGAGGAGAGATTTGATAAAGTCATCCCATTTAGGACTGAATACTCCAAAATCTCACTCTCTGCGTATTATCCAGTTGGAATCTCTGTTAGTTTCCATATACTTCAATAGGAAGCAGCTCTTATATGGCTTGAGCAAGGTATTGATCTATGCGTATAGTGATATGTCATTATACTAGTAGCTTTTCCCCTATGGCCCATGATGTATCTAGTCTCAGGTTCTTGACACTGTATCAGTGTGAGGTACAAATTACATCTCATGGAGTGGGCCTTAAATCCAACTAAGATACTATTTCTATCTTGAAAGCAGGTCACTGTTGTAGGTCACAGAGTTTATAGTTTGGTGATACTGGTGACTATTTTTCTCCTCTGGTAGCATGAAGAGTACTGTCTAACACCCTGAGTGCTAGTCGGTAGGGATGAAGCTTCGGTTTGAGCACCAACTTAACTTCTCCACATTCAATGACCTAAGTAAGTGTTGCCTTCAGCAACAGGACCTTGCCATGAGGATATGGGCAACAATTAATAGCCTTGACAGACGCCTGTGATATGTGTGGGGGTGTCTGGAACCCCTCCTGCTTTTTTTAAAATACTTTTTAAAAATGTTTGAGGACTAGATATTTGATTACTATAATATATTACTAGAAGACTTTTCCTCTTTCCTTGAGGTTTGCTGCTTTTGTTGTTGCTGTTGTTGTTGTTGCTGTTCTAATGACTGCAGAATGCCTCTGTACCAAGATGTAGATATAAAATTAAGCTCATGGTATGTTCTACGTATATGCTGGCATTTTACATTATACTTGATGTGGACTATTTTATTTCTGGAAGTCTCGGTTGCTTAAATGTTTGTAATATTCTGTAGTGAAATAAGAATTGTCTTCAAAGATGCTAAGAATACTCATGACCATAGCCAGTCATTTGATGATTCACAGTTACCCAATTTCTTTGTTTTTACATTGAGTGTGAGCAGACATGTGAGAAAGAGGGATCCTCACAGGAAAAGCTCTCAGTGACTTAGAATGTGTATTTACACATATCTATGCATAAGGTAAATTGATTATAATGTTGATTACACATTCAACAATGAGTGTGACAGGGAAGCCTAAACTATAAGCCTCCTGTAACTCACAAGAATGGCTTTGGTTAGGAATGAAATCACATCAATCAATTGCTAGACAGCTTTCATGAGATTAGTTGGTTCATCCCTCAACTCATGGTAAAGCCCTTCATGCTACAAAATACCTCTACACTTCTAAAGTTAGCTTTTTCCTTTAAGAAAAATAAAACCAATTAATTCATTTGTCAACTACCTACGACTCCAAAACTATAAACTAAGTAGCATTCTAGGTACCTGATGCATATCTACAAGCAAAATTAAGTCAAAGATTTCTGTAAGTCTCCCTTTAATTGATACAATGGTCTTCACTGATGATAGCATTTATAGTCCTCATGCTTCTATGTGTATTGATTTGGTTTGCTGATAATACAAGAAGCCTCCTGGGACCAATGAGTGGCTCAGTAGGTAAAGGCACTTGGTGCCAGGTCTGGCAGTCTGAGTTTGATCCTTACGTCCCACATGGTAGAAAGAAAGAACAATAACCTCTCCTATAAATCTTCCTCTGACCTCTACTTATGCATTGTGGCATGTAATTGCACACACATACATACACTAGACCAGTTCTCAACTAGTGGGTTGTGACCTCTTTGGCAAACCTTTATCTCCAAAAAATATTTACATTATGATACACAACATTAGCAAAATTACAGTTATGAAGTAGCAGCAAAATTAATTTTATAGTTGGAGGGTCATTACAGAGGGAATGTATTAAAAGATCACAGCATTAGGAAGGTTGAGAACAACTCGGCTAGACAAAATGTAGTAGAGAGAAACCATCCACAAAAATCACACAATTAATCTTCTCACTAATAAACTGCGACTTTTGAAAGACAACTACAAAATTGTTTTCATTAACAACCCATTTCATCTCCATAGAAAGAACTAAGATTCAAGAATAATAAATCTTCTGGAAGTAGAAAACTAAACTTGAAAATCCAGTTCAATGTTCATGTCTTCCTCACCAGGCATTACAAGCCAATCTTCCCACACTGGCACAGCTACAGAACCCATTCACAAACATAATGCGTTCTCTGTGTATGCTAGCCTTAAAGTCTTCAGTTCCATGTAGTAGAAGACAAGCATGAATCATTGAAACACAAAAGGGGTTATTAGCATAGGCGACTGCACTTCCCAAAGGTCTGAATTTGGAAAGTGGATTTTCAAAAAAAACATCAGATCTGTCTATATGTACCTTGTTTTACTTCAGTCTGAGAGAATCATAATGACTAAGATCAGAATGCCATAACAGTTTCTAGAGATAAACCACCCGTGTTCAAATTCTGCCCTTGCCCACCCCCCACCCCCACCACCACCTCACCCCCTTCACGAGCAGGCTATACAATCTGATCCAGGTCATTTAACCTTTCTAATCCTCCATTTCCACATCTGTTAAAATTGGGCTAATTTAGTATTTTTCTGACACAAAGCAAAAACATAAATTATTCATATCCAGAGCTTGGCACCATTTCTGACTCATAAGAAATCATCAATAAACATAAACATTACTGAATGAGCAATGTCAAGGACTGGAGAGATCTAGGGAGAGCTGAACTGCCAGGTGATTTCAATGGAAGATGAAAGAAAGAGAAAATCCAGCAGCTTTATATGTCTGTAGTTGCTACATGCTAAAATATTATAGAAAAGCAATACTCTGTTAAGATGGAAATACAAATTAAACACATTTGGCTGAGTTTGATGAGCCATCCTGAAAAAATCAAGAGAACTGCTGATGTGCAGTGTGGGAAGAAGAGTCAATCTCAAATTGGAACTTTTTGGGTTTTGTTAAATTTACTTTTAATTGTAGAACAAGGAAGATGGATAAACAAGTTCATTAGTTTTAACTCATGTCTTTATCTATTAGGAGCTATCTGCTTCCTATGCAACCATACTATGACAGCACAAGTGTACTCATGGGCAAGGTAAGCAACAATCTGGTTTAACAGAGATTTTACATTCACATCTAATTTCAACTAAACCTAAATAACCAGGCGTGGTGGCACACACCTTTAATCACAGCACTCGGGAGGCAGAGGCAGGAGGCTCTCTGTGAGTTCAAGGCCCCGCCTGGTCTACAAAGTGAGTCCAGGACAGCCAGCGATGTTACATAGAGAAATCTTGTCTTGAAAAATGAAAGAAAGAAAGAAAGAAAGAAAGAAAGAAAGAAGGAAGGAAGGAAGGAAGGAAGGAAGGAAGGAAGGAAAGTTAAATAGCTTACTTTAGAAGGCATTGCTTGCCTTCTTTTTCAAACAAGCCAGTAGAGGAGAGACCTTAGAATAATAGCGTCAAAAGTCAGTTGATGAATTTCATCCTTTGAGGGTTCCAGCATATTTCAGACCAATTGTGCTGGTGAACAGGAATCCTCTTGAAATGTTCATATAATGCTGAAGACTGAGGAACCCAACATGAGATTCCGATTTAATGTTCTAGGGTTTGGTCAAATCATCATGATTTTAAAATTTTTCTAAGTTACACTATCGCTTTGAACTCCATCCTCAAAGACCTGAGGTAATAAAAAAAGTTTATACAAAAAAGATGTGTTTTATTACTAAATTAAGATGCTGCTCTGAAAATCCTAGCACTCATTGGCACAGTTGATAACTACCTGAACAGAACATCAATAGCTCAAGCTCTAAGACAAATAATTTATAAATGGGATCTCATGAATCTGAAAAGCTTCTGTAAGACAAAGGACACTGTCATTAGAACAAAATGGCAACCCACAGATCGGGAAAAGATCTTTACCAACCCCACATCTGAGAGAGGGATAATAGCCAAAACTTATTTAAAAACCCAAGAAATTAAACACAAAGACACTAAATAATCCAATAAAAATATGGGGTACAGAGCTAAACCAAGAATTCACAAAAGAGGAATCTCTAATGGCCGAGAGACACTTAAAGGAATGCTCAACATCCTTAATCATCAGAGAAATGCAACTCAAGACGACTCTAAGATTCCATCTCACACCTGTCAGAATGGCTAAGATCAAAAACTCAAATGACAGCACATGCTGGCAAGGTTGTGGGAAAAGGTGAACACTCCTCCATTGCTGGTGGGAGTACAAACTTATACAACCACTGTGGAAATCAGCCTGGTAATATCTTAGAAAACTTGGAATAGCTCTACCTCAATACCCAGCCATTCCACTCCTGAGAATACATCCAAATGATTCCTCACCAAACCACAAGGACATCTCCTCAACTATGCTCATAGCAGCTTTATTTGAAATAGATAGAAACTGGAAACACCCCAGATGTCCCTCAACCAATAAATGGATTAAAAAAAAATCCTATGGTACATTTACACAATGGAACAGTACTCAGCTATCAGAAGCAAGGAAATGATGCGATTTCCTGCCAAATGGATGGAACTAGAAAAGCTCATCCTGTGTGAGTTAACCCAGACCCAGAACGATGCACATGGCTTATGTTCACTTATAGCTTGATTTTACCCATTTAGGTCAGGATAAGTATCCCACAACCAACAGACAGAAAGGAACAGGAACATGGACTTTGTTACTTGTTAGTGGGACAGTTTGTCCTAGTGGAGCTACCATGTAGACCCCCAGTGCAAGAGGAAGCTCTTAACCCTCAAATGACTGATGAACTGAGGGTGCTGAGATGTGGGAGCACTCCACACCGGAGGAGTAGGATAGGTGGGAGAATGAGTAGAGGGTGGGTGGATAGGAGCAAGAAGGGTGGAGGGAGGGGGCTGTGATGAAATGTAACTTGAAGTAATAAACAAACATAAAAAGGAAAAAAAGAAATATAATTTATTCTTAAGTCGTTAAGCCCACATAGTGATCTAGTGAAATAAACACAGTTCTTTTAATTAAAAAAAAAAGGTGGTGCACGGAATAGGGGACTGATCAGGAACAAAACAATCCTGACTAATAACATCAAGCACTTCCCTAGTCTTTGTATTAAGAACACATCTCAATACTTGACATATATGACATTAACATATAGTCCAACAGCCCTGTGACAATGTTATTTCTAATCCCCATGTGAGAGTGGAGGAAACTGAGACCCAGTATTATTTACCATTTGACTTTTGGTAAGTGCTCAAACATAAGCATTCTAGTTCATGATTATGTAAGGTTAACTGTTATGACATACACTCTCTAAAGTCAGTGTAATGATGGCTTAATATCAGGAAGAAATATGAAAGGAAAATATTATCATTATCATTTAACATTATTAAATAAGATAAATGACAGTTGATAACTGAAAGTGATTATTATGACTACCTAATATATTTGAGCCTTTTTATTATTATATGTTTGTGTGTGCATGCATGTGTGTGTGTGTGTGGTATACGGTTTCTCATACTCTTCATCTATATGAATTAGTTAGTGAAATCATCCATCTTATTACATTGTAGAAACTTTTGTTTTCCTATTGTTCTATCCATTTACATGTTGTTGGGTATATGTGCTCAGATGCCAGGGTACACACATGGAGGTCAGAGAACAACCTGTAGGAGTAAGTTTTCCTTTTATTGTTTGAGTCCTGGAGATTGAACTCAGAGTCTCAGGCTTGGTGTCAAACACCTTCACCCTCTGAAGCATCTCATTGGTCCACTTTTGGTTTTCAGTAGCAAACACACACACACACACACACACACACACACACACACACACACACACA
>CAJQZJ010000594.1:6126196-6148863 GCA_907164525.1 Lophiomys imhausi
TGTGTGTGTGTGTGTGTGTGTGTGTGTGTGTGTGTGTGTGTGTGTATACACATGTGTTCACTCACAGGTAGAATCCAGAGGTGGAATTCAAGTGTTTATCTCTATTCTTTTTTAAACAAGATCTCTCGTTGAACCGGATCTCCATGTTTTAGATAGACTGGTTGACAAGGAAGTTCCTGAGATCTAGTACTGGGATTATGGAAGTGTGTGCATGCCTTGTACCAGATTTACCATGGTGCTGGGGAATTAGAACTCAGATTTTCACACTTGTACATCGAGGACTTTACTCACCGAGGCATCTCCCTGGTCTCTAGACAGGGAATCCTTTTCACTATTAACAGGGAAACTTCCTTCAATTTTCATACGCTGCAGAAGTCAACATACAAAACTTTTATTTTTTCATTTGGAGAGCATTTGGCTGAGTATAGAATCTATATGAGATGATGAGACTGGATAGACGCTCAGCAGTTGAAGAGTTCTGGCTGCTCTAGCAGAGGACTGAAGTTTGGGTCACAGAACCTACACCATGTAGCTCACAATCACCTGAAACTCTAGTTCTAGGGCATCCAGTTCCCTTTTCTAGACTTCAAGGGTATCAGCACACACACACACAGAATACAAAAATAAATCTTTTAAAATCTATAAAAGAGAGTATGAGACTGTGTGCATTTTCATTATTAGTCTCCAGTTTCTTTGAAAAAATAAAACAAAATGAAACAGAAACAAAAGAAAAAACACAACCAGAAAAAATACACACACACACACACACACACACACACACACACACAAGCAATCCTCCCCATACTTCCAGAGATGTCAAGTTAAGGAGATTTCAAAGAATGAAAGAAGAAAAGTAGTGCGAGAAGCCCTGGGCTTGATCCTAGGTGAAATCCCTTCAGGGTTCCTCAAAAATTCTGCCTCTCAGTGCCAGTCTGCTTCAAGGAATATTACTTCTTGTAGACAGTGATTTAGTTTAAATATATGTGAACGTCACTTATTTTCTTCTTGCTTTTATCAGAAGTAATTGTTATAATCAATCAGAAAAACTAAAAATGACCCTCGGGGAGATGAGTGGGTATAAATAAAAACAAGATATTTTAACACTTGATATATCAAAAGTGTGATGTGAATGCTCAGTATTGTCCCTGTGTGCCTCTGTTGTTTATTTCCTCATCCATCCATCCATCCATCCATCCATCCATCCATCCATCCAATTTAGGATCTATCATTAGGAGTTAAAGGAATTTAGATGAGTTTGTCACTTATTCTAATTAAGTTGATCTCTCCAAATAGAGCACTTTGTGTTTGCTTCATTTTTCTACTACTCCTTCCACTTACTGCCTGTTGCCTTGACTGTTTACACAGATAAGTGACATCAAGACAGAGAGAGAGCACTGTCTGTACTCAGACTTCTCTCTCATGAAGTGGTGACAACAATGGTCTCTTCCTTAAAGGGTTTTCATAATTAGATGAGTCAATAAAAGTAAAACCCTCAGTTAACTGACACATTGTACAATATGTAAATGTTACAATTATGGTTATATATAATATATAAATTATTTATATATATGTAAATATAAAAAAGTATGGTGATAATTTTGTCTTGTAAGTTCTATATTGAGCAAACCAATTCACAGTTCTGAACCTCAATTTCTTTAACATAGAAAGATAAATATGTTTTCTGCCACCACAAATAGATCATGCCTATGAAAAATATTCATAAGGCATGACACAAAATTCATTTTGAAATTCTGACAATAGAATTTAAGTGCAATTAGTTGCGACCATTATTTCATCTCTTAATACAATTATGACCTTATGTGAGACCATAGGTATGATGTCTGAGAAATAATGGTAACAGAGCCATCTTATAAAGTTGTTGTGACACTTTGATATCCTGCATAAAGAGTTCAGTTCTGTGACTAACACTTAGAAATTATTTAAGAATGCTTTCAAAATGTGGTCTATATAGGAAATACCTATTATTATGACTTCTCAATGGTTTTCTGTGGCTTATTTGTATATATAATCAGTATTGTATTTTATTTCTCCTTTTCAAAAACACCTATATCCTAAACACCAGTCCTCTAATATCTACTCTTAGAACATGTTAGTTCTTGAGGATAATGGTGGTTATTTGGGAGTTCATGCATATAAGAGAAGTAGTATTGTAGAGAGATTAACCAATCTTAAAGCCCAGTCTATGGGTATAAAGAGACAGAACAACACAGCAAGTGTTATTGTTAAATTGCACACAAGATGGCGTACAATAAAACAACATCACAGAATAGCAAAATCATCATCCAGGAAAGCCCAGATTCTCGCAACCTGTATGTATGTAAATTTATATGGAACAGTCTTACACACATGAAAGTTAAAGAACAAAATGAGGAAAAAAAATCATATAGCACAAATAATGTCCAAGCTACTGCCAAAGCCAGGATGACAACAAATATTTACCTATTTCTACCCACTCTCCTTTTTTGTTGATAGTTCCAGTTTAAATACAAGAGAATGCATTGGAATTTACAGAATACTGACTGTATTTAGTTGCATTCAAAGGAGATCAGGACTTAGAGAAACTCAGACTTTGAGGGTTCATCATCTTTCCAGATCATGGTGTGTATGGTTCTACCAACCTCACTGCTAACAAAGCAGGAAATGTCCAGAGAAGGCAAAGGTCGGTTAGTTGATGGGACAGACATCAGGTCTTTGTGGAGACTGACAAGAGTTTGATCAAATGTAAAACATACCTCTGGAGGTAAAATGAAATGCCTGTCTTTTCTGAAGAAGCTGGATCATATTGTCATTAATAAGTCGGTATATAGTCAATACCACTTTTTGAGCTGAAAATCAAGCGATCAGTGTGGAGGGATCTAGGACTTCACTAACATCATTATTGACATGTCTTCAGCAGCATTTGGTCTAGGAAAATAAAATCGTCTTGAAATAATTAGAAAAGTGCTTGTCAAACAATGCAATTGAGATAGACTCTGAGTGACCTCAGAAAAGAATAAAAGTTCAAAGGAATTTCCATAAGGTTATATATTTGGCAAGAGGGATACACAGTCTCTGATAATTAGACTTTTCAACACATTTGGATTTGCTAATTGGATCTAAGTTCTAATTAGACTTTTATGTAACTAAGAATGACATATCATGGTATGAATTTAATGTGCTTTTACAGTTGAAACCAACAATTATCAAGCTTTTCCAAATTATCTTAATAAGGAAAAACCTGGCTTTGTTGATCATACTGTGACATCTCTGTCTCTTGCAATCTATTGAACATATTTCAGTTTTCTTAATTAAACACCTTTTGGGAGCTCAAAGAGATGCTTAAGCTTTAATAAGAAGCACCTAAGTAGTTTGTTGGTGAGGAAGATTTGTCAATATGTTGATGACTTTGGAAGCTACAGACAAAACTCAGTACAAAGAAATAAATCATCATTGGAGGAATTGACACAAGTAACCAGATGCCCCTGTAATCACTCAATTAATCAAATTGTTTCCAAATATAACTGAAACTGGGTTACACATTTACCTTGTGCATTCACAGAATAAGTCTCAGTGTGAATCCTCATGCATCTTGCAATGGGATAAGAGCCTGACATCATTCCCACTGTGCACATACCCTGTTCTCTTGATGCCCTGTTTCTAGATATGTCATTCATTAACCAGAACCTCATCATTTTTTCTTTCCTCCTTAGTTTACACTGAGACTCCTCGACTTTTATTCCTCTGACATTTGAAGGTAGTAAGTTTAAAACCAGTAACTCTCAGATTGGATACTACAAGAGGCAATCACATTTGGTTTACATGGAAAGAGTGTTGTCAAAATGTTCCAAGAAAATTAGAAGCACTGTCCAAAGCACAAATTATGTTTTGTGTTATGTAAATAGTTAAAACACACACACACACACACACACACACACACACACACACACACACACACACACACACACTTCATATTATCCCCTACATAAAGCAGTTACTTTTCTATCCATGTAAAATATTTTTAATATTTTAAGTTCTTTTCCTCACTAAAAATAATGCATAATTAAATGACAGCATTAAGGTCCAGAGAGAATTTAAGTTATGCAGTAACTGATATATTAGTGAGAAATTCTTCAAGGGATACATGTACTTTTATTCTTCCAATTAACTTATTACCGTGATGGAGATATTGGTGAATATTTGACTCCTCATTAATTCAGATATCCTCTATGATTCTTGTAAGGCATTCTAGCTTCTGGCATATCCCATATGATGGCATTTAAAGGCAAGCAATGGTGTTTCTGATATTTTCATTTGATGTTATAAGAGATAAAGTTTTCCATACCAGTTATTCCACGAGGTATCAAATAGTTTTCTAAAGGTCTCCACAGAGGGGACCAGGCTGTTCTTCAGGTGGAAAAGTGACCAAAGATCCTTTGCCTTTCAGCTTGGATGCTGGAATCCTGTCACAGGTCTGAACGGGTCACTGACTGACAAGAAACTGGAGAATAACATGCGGGGCGTGGTTCTACGCGTGGTGACTGTACTGGTAAGCACTATCTTAGCCTTGTAGTTTGTCCCCGTTAGTGTCCTCTATCTTTCACTGATTTTTCCTTTATCAATTAATGTCATAATCTAAAAAGAGGTTTTTACATGAACCTTGACCAGGATTCTAAGATAGCTTCAATGGTCATGTTATCCAGCCTCCCACCTCTGTGAATCTGAGTCTGATTTCTGTAGGCTGTGCTTTTAATTACAGTACTTTTTCTTAGTATCTTCCTTAGAATTTTAGGTATGATTTCCTTCAGTTTTCTATACATTATAAGAAGAGGGATCCCTCAGACACACCAATCACCAAAACAATAGGATGCACATAGAGGCATCAATGGAGAGATCACCCACTTATTTAACAGATTATTATCTGGCATCAAGGGTGGCTTTGTTGGTGTACTAGCAAAGCAAACATAGGTACAGGTGACTGTCTTTTGTGATCTCATCATTCATGATTCTGTTAATGTAATGATGTATGGGGACAGTTGTTACAATTCCAGTCACTTACTGGGAAATCAATAAAGGTAACTATTATCATTCTGTACTATCTTTGACTAGAGAGATGTTTCAGTGGCTAAGGACTTATACAGCTCTATAAGAAACCTGAGTTTTATTTACAACATCCATGTCAGGTGGCTGACAACCACCTGTGACTCCAGCTTGAAGGGATTCTAATCCCAATGGTCTTCTGGGCGTTGGTGCTCATGCACACCTACCCCACCCAGACCCACACACATAACATAACTAAAGTATAAAGTAGATTTTTTTTAAAGTAAGAAAGGGTCTCTTGTAGGCTAAATTAGTTGCAGAATTAGTGAATGAACAAGGCTATTTGGTACGTTGATAATAGCTGGGTGCTCATTACAATTCAGTGTCAGCAGCTCTCTGTATACTTGTTTAATATGAATTAAACAGGTCTGAACATAATTTCTTTATAAATTATCTGAGCCATCTGCAAAAAAAATCTAAGTGAGTAACCTATTAACTTTTGGGCACATCTATAATTTATTTCTAGATGTTTTGTTTTTAATAAGTCTCTCACACATAATTATTTAACTAGTGTTTTACAATTGCAATGTGAATATGCTTCGGTTTGAACCAAAGTGTGTAAATATCAGTTTGCACTTAATAGTTACACCCTAATACTCAAAAGATAGTTGACACACAAGCAACTATTACTAATCTCTTTTCTAGTGTTTATCATGGAAACTATGTGACAAACACCATAAAAGCTGGTGCATGGGCTCTGATTTTCTTTGAGAAAGAAAAACAAAGTTTTAAAGCAAATTAGTCTATTAACAAATTCAGCTGCTAAACAAATAATTATTTAGTATTTAGCATATGAAAGACTTGGCAATACACATACAGTATATTACATACAGGTCCTCATCTTGGAAGTATACTTAGAATTTGGTAAGTGGACTCTACATAAGGAGAAACAGTTAAGATTTATTATCTACTATTTGTCAGATTCCTATGAAGCCCTCTGTATGTATTATCTATTTCAGTTATTGCAATATTCACAGTGTAAACTATTCTAACCCACAAAAATATGAAGGAGTAAAACATATCAACCACAAGGTGAAAAAATAATCTGTAAGACTATAGAGATGACAGAGCAGGGTTGAAATTCATATACAGGTGCTCTTCTCCCTCTTAACTGCCTAAATTATACTAATGCAGCTAGCTGTAAATGACCAATATACCATTTGATGTTTTTCAAAATAATTCACACTGTTTGAAACTTCATTGTACCATAAATATATTCCTAAAACTTAGAAAATAAAATGGAAAAGCATGAGTGGGCATATATGAAGTAGAAAATGCCCAAGAAACACAGTCATCATTTACATGCATGCATTTGTTAGTAATTCTTATTTACATGGGTTGATGGCATCTCTAATGAAGTGTGTGCTCATGCCCCAGTTCTGTGAGAAATACCTATAATAACCTTCCAGCTGCTGGGGCAGATACAATATACACAACACATCTGCCTGAAGGAAGCTTCCATCATCAAAACACACCTGCTTGGAGGAAGCTTCCTCAATAACAACACACCTGGCTGCACAAAGCTTCCTTTAGCACAGTGGTTCTCAATCTTCCTAATGCTGCAACCATTTCATATACTTCCTCACATTGTGGTGATGTAAAAATAAATTGCAAAACATGCAAATGAAAACATTGGATTAAATAATATGTTTTTATTAAGTGAAGTTCATGAACAGGCCTGAAGAGTTAACCCCCAAAACATTGGTTAAGAAGCCTTCATAGAAAGAACAACTGTTTTAGAGGGCACCTTCAATTTGATCAAAACGCATTATGTTAATATATGAAATTATGAAAAGATCAATTTAAAAACTTCAAAACAAAAAAGCAGCAGCATGAAATGCAGTCAAGTGAGTAGAACCAGCAATGGAAAATAAAGTTTAAAACCATTGGTACAGTCATAGAAAGAAATACTCAAAGACTGCTTGCATGCACTACTGGCACACATGGTAAAATCCAAGGTACATTATTGTTTTAAAAAAACTAAAACTACTCAGACATGTCAGAATGGCTAAGATTAAAAGCTCAAATGACAACACATGCTGGCAAGGGTGTGGAGAAAGGAAGGGGAACCCTCTTCCATTGCTGATGGGAGTGCAGGCTTGAGCAACCACTATAGAAATCAGTCTGGCGATATCTTAAAAAACTTGGAATAGCTCTACCTCAGGACCCAGCCATACCACTTTTGGGTATACATCCAAATGATTCCTCACCAAATCACAAGGAAGTTTCCTCATCTATGTTTATAGCTGCCTTATTTGTAATAGCTAGAAACTAGAAAAAACCCAGATGTCCCTCAACCGAAGAATGGATTAAAAAACTGTGGTACATCTACACGACAGAAAACTACTCAGCTATCAGAATCAATGAAATCATGCAATTTTCAGCCAAATGGAAGGAACTAGAGAAGCTCATCCTGAGTGTGCTAACCCAGACTCAGGATTCACATGGTATCTATTCACTTATAGATGGATTTTAGCTATATAGTACAGGATAACTATGCTACAACCAATGCACCAAGGGGAACAGGAACATAGACTTTTTTTCCTGTCAATGAGACACTTTGTCCTAGTGGTGCTGCCTTGTAGGCCCCCAGTGTATAAGGATGCTCTTGGTCCTCATATTACTGCTGAACTGGGGCAGGGGATTGTTATGTAGGGACACTCCACTCCAGAGGAGTGGGATGGAAGGGATAGGGGGTAGAGAGAGGGAGGATGGGACTGGGAGGGGTGGAAAGAGGACAATGTGATGGAGATGTAACCTGAAGTAATAAATAAATATATTTAAAAAAACACCAAAGCATTAAAAAAAAAAACCAAACTAAATAAGTCATTTGATTTTACCAATGAAGACTCAGGAACCATATGCTGGGACAAAATCTGCCAGCTCAGAGAGGCTGAGAAAACACCTAGCTGATCTTCCTATAAAACTGAAAACTCTAAAGGAAAAAGTCCAGAGCTATAAAGCTTTTTCTCATTCTCCAAGCTGTCTTAAATACCCTTCTTCAGTTCAATGTCTCTCCTTTCTGTTTAATCTCTGTCATCTGGTGTGCTCTGCCTCTTGACATAGGGTTAACTTTATTTAATCCTGTGTACAGAAAGCTCTTGGATTAAAGGCATGTGTTAGGGCTGAGCCACACCATAACCACTTGTTTACAATGAACCCAAAGTTCTTGGATTAAAGGTGTGTGCTAGGGCAGATCCACACCATAAATACCTGTTTTCAGAAAACAGAAATCTCTGGGATTAAAGGCTGAGCCATCCCTTAATTAGAAACAGATTTTTTAATTCACAAATTTGGAGTTGACAATGTAATCAAATATTCTGCAACAGTACATGTCAAGTACAGTGTGTTTCTCTAACCATTTTGCTGGAAGAAGAGCTGTTTACTCACAGAGGCAGACATCAGTACACTGTGCCATCATTCTTAGAGCAAATTATTTTCTGTAAAATTTGCCATGATTAGTTGTACTTGTTGAAACTGTTTTCAGTGCATCTTGGTTTTCTTGGAAGATTCCCATATGTTATGAGAGGTTAGAATGAGGCACCTTATTTGGTAGTACTTTGTCAACTATTGGCTCTGATTAAAAGGAAAAACTTAAAAAAGAACTTGTATGATAAGCTAAGTATTTCACTGAATACCAAAAGGGCAAAGAGAGGCTAAGAAAGCAAGTACATATGACAGAGGTCACATCCTTTCATAATCTATTATCAGATATGCCTTAATATTCCTAGTGATATCCACCAAGACTAGTATCATGTACATGGGGCATGAATTTATTTCCTATTTCTCTGTTCTATTTTACTAAGGAGCCATTGCAACTCTTTCTCACTACTGTTATATTTAATAATTCCACTGGTGTTATAATATAATATTATATGTGTGTGTGCCTGTGTTTGTATGTGCATATGTGTGCATGCATATATACATGCATGCTCGTGTGTGCATGTGTGTGGTGTGTGTCTGTGAGTGTGTGAAGGAAGGGGACTTAATGACGATATATCTCTACATAGGGCACAGACTAGGGAAGAATAGGTGTATTGAGAATCCTAATTCTAGGCCCAACAGGATGGCCAAACCTGGGATCCCAGCATTAGAGAGGTTATAAGAAGAAGCCCAGGAGTGCCAGGCTACATAGTGAAAGCCTGTCTAAAAATCAAACTAAAAAGCCCCAACACAACAATAAAAGATTTCTAGTTTTGTTTGTTTATTACATTTATCTATTCAGTATAATTTCAGAGAGTGGGGGTTGGAGACAAAGATACATTGCTAGATATTATGTTTTCTGTATAGTGTTTCATCCTTGATTCTTTATTACATCTTGTTAAACTTGGTCACATAGCCCAAATGACTTGATGGAGGCCCTCTGATTTACTTTATTTACCTCTTGAGTAAATGCTAAGACATGTGATTTTTACTGGTCCCTTCTGGAGAGCATCTAGATTTCCCACTACCTGGATCTGTCACTTCTCACATGGCCTAAGTTACTAAAAGCTAATCCTCTAGTTTTTTCATCTTTTAAAAGATGTTTATATTTTATATGAGAATCATTCCCCTTTACTTACCTGTCTAAGAAAGGAATATGGTGGCTCGGGGGTGATGGTTGGGGGAGGGAAGCATACCTGCCACCCTTTCAACAGTCTCAGATACCATCCTTAATATACCCCAAGTTATATTTCCCCAGCCTATTTAGTGTTACCACATGAACTCCTAGCTACCCACACACCCACTGGTATCTTCACCCTCTTCATGGCCCCCTCTACTCAAGGCCCACATCAGGCAAAAGTGAAGCAGAGGTAAGACAGACAAATGTGGCCATTGCTAGCAAACAAGATAGAATATATTAGGGGAATGTTAGCCATAAGTGCAGTTATTAATGGGTAGCTAAAGGAGGAGATTGGGAAAACTGTTGCAGGAATGACTACCTGAGATACACCTCTTGAAGTGTGAAAGAGCTTTTTGTTTTAATTATATGCCTCCTAGCAAAACAAACAAAAAATGTTGGAGGGTAGTAAATGGAAAGAGAGGGCAGGTTAGTGGTTTACACATAAAATCTGAACTTAAACTTGACATTAGTAGTAATATAATCATAGAGAATCTTTGCCTTTGAAAACTGTTGTCTTACAAGATTTAAAATTTGACCGTCAACTTAATATTTTATATTCATTCTCAGCAATGACTACAAAAAAACATGAATTATTCATTTGCAGAAATATTTGGATAATTAAACATTGTAACATAGGTGAAAATAGGAAATGATTTAGTATTTTCATTATGCATCCAAACAACTAATATTTTTAAGGTTAGAAAAAAGAAAACTGTAATTCAAAACAGCAGGAATCATTTGTGCCATGAGACAACAAGTCCACCTTCCATGAGGTTAAAAATGATGTCAAATTAGATTTTCTTTTAGACTTAGAGGTAGTTCTTGTCTGCCTCCTTTGCTTGTATTTTTTTCTATGAGTATGAGATTTTGCATTTCATTTTACTATACTTTTGCAAAAATATGAATTTACACAAATCAGTATAATTGATAAAGGGAGAAAAGAGCAAAACAACACAGTTGTTTTGATTCACAGTCCTCTGAGGACCAGCAATTCAAAGTGGAGGACAGAGCTCCCCTCTCTCCTTTTGTAATATACCTCTTCTGAAATCTTACAAATATAACCTGCTTATAATACATAGCAGTTGGGAGCAACTTAGTATTTATTTTCACTTAAAGACATTATGACTGACAAATAAGCACCAAATTTACTATTTTATAAATACATGAAAGTATAAAAATGTTAGCCATATATATATATATATATCAGTTAATAGATTTATAGAAACCAATAATCGAATTTGAACATCAATTTCCTGTCTGTGACAATGAATAATTCTCAGAGGTAAATTCTCATAGAAAAGTATGTGAAGTACTTTTTCTTTTTAATGATTTATTTATTTTTATTTTATATGAATTGGTGTTGGGCCTGCATGTATGTCTGTATAAGGGTGTCAGATCCTCTGGAACTAGAGCTACAGACAGTTGTGAGTGACTATGTGGGTGCTGGGAATTAAACTCAGATCCCCTGGAAGAGCCACTAGTACTAACTGCTGAGCCATCTCTCCAACCCCATGGAATATTTCTAACTTATCATGTTTTATCTTTAAGGAATTCAGATGAATTTACCAAGGTATTTTACTAAAGATATTTACCAAATTTAACCAAAGAAAAGTCAAAAGTGCATACTCGTGACCGTGATGGTGCAATGAGACATGGTCATGAAAAAAACTTTTTCAAGACTCTACAGAGGATTCTAAGGCTGAAAGACAAATAAAAGAAGGATAGGCATGACTCACTGACCCATCAATTTAGAAATGTATGGAGGAACCCCACCACAACTAATTCTCCTGCCGTTGAAGTTGGTGCTTCCTAGAGGAAAGAAAACACCCCAGACCCACAAAGGCACCAGGAAACATGACCTTCACAAACGTTCAATAAATTATATAGTTTGATTGTATTGTATTTGGCTCCAGACTACTTTTAAGCAGACTCTGCATCCTCAGATAACCCCTGACAATATGCCACAAGCAACCACCCTGGACACCACTTCACCTAATCTTTACAGTAGACTTTGGTTGAGTTTGTGCTGTTGGATACTCTGCATTTTCAATACTGCACAGTAAAGTTTTCCCTGCTCTCAACTCTGGAGACTCCTGAGGCTAGAAATAGCATTAGGAGTTTGGTGCAGTGGTGTCAGTTTGACAAAGTGCTGCATTTGAACTGTCTAGAGTAAGAGATTAGTGGAAATGGGTGTCAAGTTCCACAGCTCCTGCTCCAACCTCCGGGGAAGGCTTCTGTGGAAGAAGTTTGCTTCAGGCTTCTGGCAAGAATGAGAACTCTGGTTGGGGAAATTTCTGGCAAATGATGTAAATGTGAATTATCAATTACAATAAATTAGGGACAATTATAAGCAAAATAATGCAATAGAAATATATATTCTAATAATACAATTAAAAAGACACTTCTCAAGGTCTAGAAATAGCTCAGAGGTTAAGAGCTCACACTAACTATCCTTACAGAGGATCCAAGTTCAATTACCTACACCCATGTCTGAAGCTCACAATCAGCTACAACTGTGAGGGTTTTTGCAGGGCAAGGAATGTTACAAAGTCACACCATGTGACAGACCTCAGGAGAGACGATGGGGGTGTATGTGTGCAAAGGCTGCCTCATTTGAAAGAATGAAGGAGAAAAAGAGCAGACCATGAAGGCACAGTATTCATAAAGGGATGTGGTGCATATTCAAAGGGAGAAGAATATTGGACTCATAGTGACATTGGAAATGTGTAGCATTGGGTGACTGGTGATAATGTCCCTGGTACTGAGTTACTAAAGGCAGGCTGAGGGAGGTGGTTCTGGAAGATGGGTGGTTCTCAGTTTTCTAACATTCATCCCTTTTATTTATTGTAAAAGGTAAGGAAATAAGAAGGCATGAATGGCAAGGCAGGAATTAGAGTATGTATTCTTTAGACTGCTTCTTGCTGTCTGGGGGTGTTGACATCTTTGGGGCACATTGATTCGCACCATCAAGACATATTCAGTATTCATAACTCCCTGAATTTGTGGCTAGCAGTTGTATCCTGTAACCATAACTGATTACTTGTTTGATATAAAATATTTTTAATTTGTTGGTGTAGAAACATAGAAAATAAATTTATAAAGCAGGTTGAAATTAGTAAAAGCAGAAAGGAGGGGGGTTAAGAAGGGCAGTATCCATTTCCATATAGGGTTCTCAAAGGCCCAGCGGCTGGAGGCATTGAGTTGTTCCTAACATTTTTGGAGGTCTGCTTGAACTTGTTGAATTTTGTTTTTTATTTTAACTGATTGATTGACATAGAAACAGCATTCCTCTCAAGGAAGAGGCAAAGGCTTCCTTTTTCAGGTGTAAGGTCTGTCTAGTCTCTGTCAGTTTTGGAGTACTACCACTGCCAAGAAGTCAATTTGTCTTTCAAGGGTGAATATGGTTTGGGCCACCTGTTGGAGGTTCTGGATGAACTCGGAAGAAAACTTGTTGAAACCAAAAACTTGTTAACAAATATATTTATTAATAAATATAAACTGTTATATTAGGCCGGTGGAGAGGCCAACAGCAGCCTGGCTGGAGGACTGTAGGCCAGCAGGCCTGGCTTGCCTTAATTGGAGGCCTGACCTGTCCTGGTGATAAGGCCTGAGACAAAAGACTGCCTTTTTCCCATTAATTAAATACACCAAGACTTTTTAATGTTTCAATGCTTAGGTCTTAGCTGGGGAGACTTTCAACAAGCTAAGTTAACCCGACTACCTAATCCCAACCAGCCATGTGTCTTGCTCTACCTTCAAAGCTCTCTGACACATATATCTGTCCTGTCCTTCTCCTGGCAAAAAGAGAGCTCCCTCTGTTATTTTCCCAGGTTTCCTTTCTTCCTCCCAGGAAGTTCCACCTTCCTATTTTCTCTTGGCCCAACTAAATGACCATCAGCGACTTTTATTATCCAATTAGAAAGTACCTCAGAAAGGGTGGTACAAGATCTTTCTCCAACAACTTGCGATACAAGGTCAGGGAAATGGTCAGTCCCACCATTCAGGTAGTGACACCTATAGTTATTCCTGTAACAGACAGAAGAGGTAGGATTTGAGCCACCTTTTTTTTTTTTATGTTGTGCAGCTATTGAATCTACAATGGGAAGCAGTAGGGGGTCTTCTCTATGTATCACCCCCAACTGGGGGAAGAGAAATGCTAGCAAACTCCTGACCAAATGGCAGGTAGGTGAATGGTAGACTTAAGCACTGCAAAAACTCCAGTGTTGTAGATTGTAGGGCCCTGGGGCTGAGGTGGGGTGTCAAGGGTTTTGTTTCAGTCTAAAAATTTTAACACCCCATACAAAATGTGTCCCAGGTTCCTTAAAGTAGTTTTCCATGTCAAAGAGGGTGATATGAAAAAAAGAGAGAGTCATGGCATTGCCGGACTAAAGGTAGTTGGTGAACCACCGGTGAGGTTAGGGTATTTGATGAAGTTATGCTAATCCCAGCAGTAACACACAGCCATCAGTCCCCAAAGCAGCCAGGTTGGATGATGTTAAGGAGCTGGTGGGCCAAGATCAGAGTCTGAAGCAGGAGAAGAAATGACAGATTTATATTACGTAGGAGAGGTAATGTTAAAGAGGTTACAACCTTGGAAAAATGTTGAATCATCTACTCCTCCTCTCCTATCTCCAGGAGTTGAAAAATCAGGGTTTATTTTATCTTGATTTTAATCATGCTCATTGGTTTTGGGTGTTGAAGAAACAGTAGAGCTTACTAGTAATACCCATTTCCCACCTGGCACCCTATGGGTCCCTTATATAGAGGTGCAGGGCCCCATTTCAGCCATAGAAGAGAGATTTGGGATAGGGATACACAATTGGTACATGGTATTGGCAAGACCAATACAGACAGCCAATAAAGGGACTCTGGCCAGCTTGAAAGTGACAAGCATGGCTCTAGCAGGCTTTTCCCTTCTGCATTTCCTCTGCCTTGCTAAAGACCATTAGATTACATTCCTAGAGCTAGCTACCAAGATCTGTTCCCTTAGTTGGCCACTTCATCCTCCTGAGACTGATTACTTTGGTCCAACTATCAAAGTATTGAAGTCCAGAAACCAAAAGTGTCCTTTAGTGCATTTAATTAACATGCCAATTAAAATATACTACAACATCCTAGCCCGTTCTAACACAGACCTTCCCTTTTTTCTTCTTAAAAGTTACACCTACAAGGTTGTTTGCTGCTGTTTTTCTGCCTGAGTCAGAAAGCAGTCACTTTAACTTTTCTTCCCTGCTTAATAAAGGATCTACAGGGTCCAAAAGGGAACCTCCACCATTCAGAGTCTCCTAACAGCCTCCATCTTTGTCTGACCATTCTTTACAATAGCCTTCTGTCAGGTCATAATGGAAGCAGGTGAAACATTTGTGGATTGAAGGAGGAGGGAGTGGATACAAGGATGATGGGATTTTAATTGACTCCTAAATGTCCACTCTGAAACAATTTCCCAGACTTACATAGAAGGACTGTTTGGTAGAGGTGGGGTTTCTTGAACCTTGAGTCTCCATATGTAAGAGTTGTTCTGGACAGAAGCAGACTGGAAGGAAAGGAAGAAACCTCTATGTCCATTCCAGTAGAGTCAAAGATGGCTGCCAGAGTGAAGCCTCATTCTCCTGAAATCAGGAACAGGTGGTCAATCTCGGTGTCCTCTGATTCTTAAGGAAACAGAGTCACATTGAGGTTGATATGTAGGAATGGGTGAATAGGAATGGAAGTTATCTTGAGGCAGAAGAATGTAGGTCTTGAGTTGGAATAGGTGAATCAAATGGGGGAGAGCCTCAAGATGAGTGGCTATGGGGGTTACAAGAATTACCTTCCAGGAGTCCTGCCATTTGGAGAAAAGGAATGAGGGAACATTGATTCAGAGGAGAGTGAAGGACTTGATTCTCAATGTTGATTGGAGATGGACAGGTTTTGGAGTAAGGCTGATGTAGGTAGTGGCCATTAAAGTTCCATGTGAAGGAACAGAGATGACAGAGTAAGGAAGTAGGGAAGTGATCTGAGAGAAGTGAGGGTATGAGTGAAAGATGGGGTGGGTCCAGAACTGGTCTGTGTATTAGCTCAAATAGTGAGATGGAAAGAGGTTGCATGGGGAAAGCCTGTACCTTGAGGAGGGCCAGTGGTAGGAC
Source organism: Lophiomys imhausi (assembly GCA_907164525.1). Classification (NCBI taxonomy): domain Eukaryota; kingdom Metazoa; phylum Chordata; class Mammalia; order Rodentia; family Muridae; genus Lophiomys; species Lophiomys imhausi. The sequence continues at coordinate 6,142,022 of CAJQZJ010000594.1, forward strand.
TTTTACCCACTCAAGGTGAAGTTCTTGTGAGAGTTTGGTAAGGGAGTTTTTTAAGGAGCTGTTAGTTCATTCTGTCTTTCCTGAGGGCTGGGGATGGTGTGCAGAAATGCCAAGGGATGTTGAGGGCTATGAGTAGGGTTTGGGAAATGTGCGAAATGAATTCAAGGCCATTGTTTGACTTGAGGGAAATGGGGAATCCAAATTGAGTGCCTATATACCCTGCTGTTAAGGTCAAAATCTGATGTTACCTGCAACCCCTGAGCTCAGTACTAAGTGGCAGACTCCCTATCTCAGTAAGGCTCCCTCCTCTCCTGCTGATATGGGGAAACAATACACCCTCTATCTGAAGAATGTTACATAGCCCTCAGGAAAATTACAGGTCCAACACTTTCTCCTGATGTGTGAGCAACTGGGATTCCTGGAAATGCCTCCCTATGCTAATGAGATATCTTAGTATCTTAGCTTTCAGCCCATGACCTTTGCCCATGCTTCTAACCATACCTGGAGTGTAATCTTTGACACTGTTCCCTGCTGACATTCTTTCCCTACCCCTGCTGCCCATAGGATAATTAGGTACTTCTTATGATAGGACCATGCTGCTGCATGTAAATGAAACATCCCTGGCAATACTAGCTCCAGCCAATCAAATGCATTCACCCCCCAAACCCCTCCAAGCTTTATAATCTCCCTGTATTGAAATAAATAATTCCACCATCCACTTCATCAAAGATCACCTGACATTCGCTGTTTATTTTGGATTGTAGCATTTGGGAAGTGAGGGCCTCTTCCTCCCAGAAGAATTAATTGCTAGATCCACCTGCCTAATCAGACTCCTGCCACCAGCAGCCAGAACTCAATTCAAAGTGCTCTGGGTGCCAGCTACCACCTCTGCCCCATTGCTGCAGCTGCAGCTGTCACCACCACCTGCTGCTGCTGCTGCTGCTGCTGCTGCTGGTCAAGCTCATAGCTGGGTCATCATTTCTGTTGCTGCTGCTGCTGCTGCTGGTCAGGCTCATGGCTGAGTCATGACTTCTGCTGCTGCTGCTGCTGCTGCTGGTCAGGCTCATGGCTGGGTCACCACTGCCAGTCACTGCACTGCAAGGGATGTTGAGGGCTATGAGTAGGGTTTGGGAAATGTGCGAAATGAATTCAAGGCCATTGTTTGACTTGAGGGAAATGGGGATGAACAATAGCCTTCACCCTCACTGCTCATCACAGTGCTCATTTGCAGTAGAGAGTTATTGGCTGTTCCCAAAGCAGCTCCAGATTTACCCAAGCCAAGTCAGACTCTCACTGCCCTTGGCTTGGTACAGGAGCCCTGAGCTCTCTGCTGCCACCTGGCTTGGTATTGGCAGCTTAGCCAAAAAGACTGTGACCTTATGTTGGATGGCAAAGAGGGTCTCCCTCTCTCTCTCTCATGCATATGTATCTGGAAGCTGTAACACTTTGTCGTGCAGATAATCCACTCTCCCACCTCTCTGGGATATCCTGTGACATGGATCTCATTCTGTGTTTCATTCTTTTCTGTCTGGAAACCAATGGAACTTATACCTCCTGGCAGAGAAGTGTGCAGTTCTGGCTTGTTACCTGACAAGACCTGAGCTTCCCACCAGATGCAGAACCACAATCAGGGAATGATCTCCTGGAGTAGGAGGTTGGAGGTTGTTGGAGCACTTTTTTTTGGTGGTGGGAAATTTGTCCATCCACCATGAGAGGGGTCCACCAATACCAGGAAGTATCTAACACATTTGACTGTCTTTATGTTGGTAAAGTCATGTTGCCAGTCAGTTCCATAGACAGAGCCTCAACGTGATCAATAGAAAAAGGAGGGCTGGAATAACTGGAGTTGAGGTCTGACATTTGACAGATTTTACAAGAGGCAATAATAGCCCTTTAGAAAAGCAAATCCCCAGGGTTGGGCTGCTGGTGGGCCCTAATGAAGTGAGGCAAGGCTTGGCTATAAGGATGAAAAATTTGGTGTAGACAAGACAGAATTTGTCCAGTGTCAGGGGGTGATAGCAGGGATGTTACTTGTAATGCAAGGATGTCCTATGATTGGTGAGAAGGGTCCAGGCCTCTAAGGGTGGCAGATACCTCATGGGCTCAATTATCTCCTTAGAGTTGATGAAGTTGTCAGTCTGGTGGGACAAGCAGTGGACAATTTCTATAGCCAGGGGAAAATGGGAAGCATCTGACCATGATTTTGACTGAGATGGTTATTGAGCCTCCCTTTGTCATAAGTAGTTTGTACTACATGCAGATGGAAGTGTGAGACAGGATAATGTCGAAGGCATATTTGGAGTCTGTGTAGATGTTTTGGGATTGTCCTTGTGCCAATTGGAAGGCATGGGTAAGAACTATTAGTTCAGCCAGCTGACAGTGGTGTGGGCAGGGAGGACTGTGTCTCAATCACCTCAATATCTGACACTATGGGCATAGCCCACTTTTTGGCCCCCCTCATGTGAAATGGAGTGGACATCTATGTACCAGGGAGAGATGGCCTGAGGCAATGTGCCCTACCGTATGTGTGAGGGATCAGACAGTAGTTCCTCTAATATTTCAGTGCAAGAATGAGAGGAGGAGTGGTTTGTGCTTGGTCAGGGAAGAAAATTTGAGTTGTTGAGGGGTGAGCATGATTAGAAAGTACGTGTGTGATATCTTCTGCTAGTGCCACCTGGAGAGAGAGAACCCAGGAGGGAGGCAGAGTTTGTAAACCTTTCAGGGGTGGGGCAGATAGTGGTAGGTAACCCAGGAAGGGTCAAAGTGGAAGACATAAGTTTTTCAGAGGAAAATAAATATCAACACACTAAACAGTCAAGGGCTAAAATCCAGAGGAGACTCAGCGCCTGGTACCAGGGCTTACCAAAAGGAACAATGAGCTGAAAAATGAACCCTCACTCAAGGGAAAGGGTCAGAAGTGGGGTGGGTAAATAGGGTCAACCATAGCCTTAAACATCATAGATTGAGGAACCTCTGCCTCCAAGAATACCATAGACCTGCTGGATGTGCAGCAGCCACTCCCTTGGATCCAGGGAAGAATTTACACTGACAAGGGCAAAACTTACCAGCTGCTGCTGTTGGATGGGGTGCCCAGCAATCAGGAAGCCAGAGTGTGAGTCTGTTGCAGATGTACTGGAGATAAGGGATCAGGTCCTAATGAAGCTTAGATTCCTGAAAGCAGCAGGTACCAGGATATCTTACCAAGTCTCAGAACCAATGTTAGGATTTTTGTAGTGATCCGAAGGCCAAGGAGTGTCACAAAGTAAAACCATGCAACAGACCTCACAAGAGAGATTTATTGAGGCAGGGGTGGGGGGGGTTATACAGAAGCTGAATCTGAGCAAAGATGTAGGAGAAAAAGAGCAGGCTGTGAAGGCAGAGGTTTTATAAAGAGGTATAGCATATATGCATAGGGAGAATAGCAACTCATGGTGACAGTGGAAATGTGTCAAATTTGGTGGTCGATGTTGACCTGACTGCCGGCACCAAGTTACTAAAGGTGGGCTGCAGGTAGAGGGGAGTGGGAGCTGATTCTGGTATGCCGGTGGTTCTCAGTTTTCCAGCAGAAACTTTGGTTCCAACACATCCAACACCACAAGCAGTTTTAGAGAGCCCTGACTAATACAGCAACTGTAGTATCATTACCCACCAGGAGACAGAACAACCAGTATTGACAAGGATGTAGGGAGTTTGGAGTTCTCAAACAACACTGTGAGAATGTAAAACGGCACAGCCACTTGAGAAAACTATCTGGCAGATCTTCAAGTGATGAACATACAGTTGCCACATAAGTCAACAGCTCTAGTCTAGACATTGCTTTTTTTTAATGAACATAAATTCTCTTATATAAACTTGAACACAAATCTTCATACCAATATTACTGATAGCAGCCCCAAAGAAAAACATTTCAAATCTCTGTCAACTAATGCATAGAAAAATGAAATGTGTGATATGCACAAGTGATATTTTATTTGGCAATATAATTAAATGTCATAACACAGAACAACCTTGAACATATGTTAAGGCAAATAAGCCAGTCACTATACATCAACTATATAAGATTCCACTTACACAAACCTATGAGGACAGAAATCAGAGGACTGATATGCCCATTGCTGGGGAGATAGAGGACTGGGGTAAGACAACTATAGATTTCTTTTAGAGGACAACAGTGTTTTGGATCCCTAACTAGCCTTGAACCAAGAGTAACCTAGAATTCTGCTTCTACCTCCCAGGTATTGTGATTACATGCATTCATCACTATGCCCTGCTTTATGTGGTACTGGGATTGAACACAGAGATTCCGAATGCTAGACTAGTACTTCACTGACTCAGCAATATCCCCAGCTCTAACACTCTGTGGTTTCATTTTCTATCTGCAAAATGGAAATAATATTCTCTAGCTCATTGAAATAATGAACTTCTATGAATGCTAAAAGTTCATTCAAAGAAGAAAGAAATATACACTGTTCATGTTTTGCACACGGCATTAATAGAGAACACATAAGAAGCATCTAATTGATAGTATGTTAGTGGTCAAGGCTTCAAGGAAGACCCTTAACTTTTTTGAAAGATGAGCAGGGATTTTGAAGTCAGAGATAAAAGAAAAAGATATCCTGCTATGTAAGGAGTACACACAATGATACATGTATATGGAAGTCTATGAAGAATTTAACATATTCCAGTGTAAAGTGGTTCATCATCTGAAGAATGTGAAACTAAAATAAAAATTTTAGCACCTGTATATGAGATGTTCTTTAAGCACTTCAACAGAGATGACACAATATAAAATGTATCGGTGAAAATGAAGGCAGAATTGCATAATAAAAGTGATATTTCCCAACACGTTGAGGACATCATTGTTACAGCTTGAATCTAACCTGGAACTCAAACAGTCCTGGCTCATTTTTTATTCCTGAAACAATGTAATCAGTAGTCATGGCTCTGTAATGCCTGTGGGTTTTATTTTGTCTCTGCTACTGAGTGTTTCCATATCATGTGAGAGAAAAGTGGGAAGATGTGATTGCAATAAGCAGGCACTTGAGGAAAAATGGGCTATGCAGATGATGTAACTCGTAGTAACACGAGAAGAGGGGTTCACATTGGTGATAACTGAATAAAATCATCATGAGAATTGATGTGTAACAATGCTATGACAATTTCCTATTCTGATTCACATCAATTCACATCAGTTCTTAGGATGCTCGCTGTCATCAAGATGTGTTAGTATTGCTGTTGCATATAAGGTAACTGTACATGACCCTGTGTGGTCAATAAAACAAGATTTCTTAGAATAAGCAATGAGATACTGTATTGGAATCGTATAATAACAATTTACCTCTGAAACACAGACTATTTATCTTGGAAAGTTTAGAAAATGACAGAGTCATTTGCAAATTCAAAGATGTAAAAATAGTGTGATTTCTGTAATATTCTAGCCAAAGTCATTTAGACTATATTATATCTTGCTTTTGAAAATGTGATGTACCATTATGCTTGAAGGGAAATTGAATATTCAGGTGACTTTTAAACAGAGCTGTCATTTGGTAATGCAGTAGTGCCAGCATGGTCACAATACAAAACATCACGAAATCCCTCAGATTAGAACATGAGTACAAACAGTGAAACCTGGAAGGCTGTTGCATTGCTTTGCTTTGCAAAATTACAAAGGACTATATCACAGATTAATAGTTGTTAGAGTCAAGAGATGACTTTCTGAGCTAACTTGCTAATTACTCTTGTCCTTGGCACTTGCGTATCTCTAATTCTTAATCAAACTTTCAAGATTTTTTTTCATTTTGTCAATAGAAATGAGATCTACAGCTATTAAGTAACTTCATCGAGTTACATGTGAGCTAAAAAGAAACACTGAGTCCCTGTGTCTAAATCTTGCCATTGATGAAGGAATATAGTGATGGATGAAGGCCACCAGGAAACAGCTTGAAGGCTTAGCAAACTGTGCAAAACCAACAAAAACAAAACCATTCAGGTACTCAACAGTTGGTAGCAGACTGATTCTAAAGACACTGGGATACCTAAAAGATTCAATAATTTTCCCAGCTTTCAACTACTGGCAGTTTCTGCAATGGACTAGAGATGGGGTCCAAAGACATCCACACATAAGGATTCTTCTAATGTGGATGGCAGTTCAGAGACATTTTTCCAGAGAAGAAGTAAACTTTAGGCAAGAGGAAAGTTTTCCTTTTGCCTTCTGAATACATAATATTTGCATTTATGAAATAAACTATAATAAACAGATTAATGGGAAAGGCATGCAAACTTATATAATTGCATACACATGGGAGTCATACAAAGTGACACATGAAACAAAAGTAAGAGCCAGATGGTTACAATTTCAATAAAATACAGAGCTACAGAAGAAAATAAGTGCTGAAGATTCTGGAAGGAGACAGTGACAGGTTCTGGGAAGTAAAAGGAAGTCTGATGACCATCCCATCTTTGTGTGTGGATGAAGATGGTTCTAGAGAACCATTCTCAGAAGAGGCTGTGGGTTGTGACAGTCTCTCTGGATGGATGAGTTTCAGTTTCTGTTTCTATAATAGACATGAATTATCTTCTTTGGTTGATAAGATACTGGGAAGAGGGTCTATGTTGATAAGAACCGGGAAGAGGGCTATGTTGATAAGATACTGGGAAGAGGGTCTATGTTGATAAGAACCAGGAAGAGGGTCTATGTTGATAAGAACCAGGAAGAGGGTCTATGTTGATAAGATACTGGGAAGAGGGTCTATGTTGATAAGATACTGGGAAGAGGGTCTATGTTTATAAGAACCAGGAAGAGGGTCTATGTTGATAAGAACCTGGAAGAGGGTCTATGTTAA
>CAJQZJ010000594.1:6148873-6165061 GCA_907164525.1 Lophiomys imhausi
TGGAAGAGGGTCTATGTTAATAAGATACTGGGAAGAGGGTCTATGTTGATAAGATACTGGGAAGAGGGTCTATGTTGATAAGAACCGGGAAGAGGGTCTATGTTGATAGCAGCTGTTTTGTTCATTGTCCTAAAGGGAAGAGATAGTTCTTTCCTTAGCCTTGAAGACAAAGGAACAAAAGAAGGGCTTTATTCATGCATTCTCTTATTTATTCATTGGCCTTTGGTTTACAATGCTGGGGATGAAACTTGATTGCTCAATAAGCACTTCACAACTGAGCCGCATCCTTTCCTACCCTCAGCCTCCTTAGTTCAAAGCACTCAGCATGCCAGAGGGTTCAGCTGTGGGGTGCTGTTTCCTGAGCTCCAACACTACAAATTCTGAAAGTAGTTTCAGAATTTGCATGGAAGTTGACCTGAATCTCAGCTGAGTAGTGGGCCATCTATTTCTGGAGAGAATTCTTCAAAGAGTGAGAGACAGCAGTCTGGTTCTCAGAAGTCTCCCGCCAGGTGTCGAGACTCTGGAAACAGGGTCCATGTGGGGAGAATGTGATCCTAGTGCACCAAGATGTAAAGGGATCGGTGAAAAGGACTTACTTATTTCTTGAGTTATATAGTAATTCATACATAATAGGCATGCAAAGTTATAGAACTAACAGATCGAATGTTCTGCGCCATTTCAGGGCCTGAAACACTGCCCTGGCTCCTCCCAGTGTCCAATTTTCCACAAGGAACAAGTCCGACTGCTACTTCTGAGCCCTCAAAACATAAGCCAGTTGTTTTTGCAGCTAATATAAGTAACCATTGAAGAACACATTTTAAAAATTCGTAGAAAGCTGTCCTTTGTGCTTCACTGTAAAATGATAGTTCTACTTTAACAGAAACCAAAAATCTTTCATTCTGAGTCAAAACTGCTTTGGTTCTGGAGCACAAGTGTGGGTGACCCTGACTGAGGTGTTGGCTCCCAAGTGAAAGAAATGCCAGGTGTGGTAGTGTACCCCTTAATCCCTTTAATTTCTTTAATTTAAGCAATAATTTACTTATTGATCAGAGAGGCAGAGGCAGGTTGATCTATGAGTTGGAGGTCAGCCTAGTCTACATGTGCTCTCAGGTCAGCAAGGACCACACAGTGAGACCTTGTCTAAATGGATGAAAGAAAACATTTTGAAAGTGGAAGCAACTTGAACTTATGAAGGTTCCAAGTCCTAAGCCTTATGCCCTCAGTTGATATAATGACGCCTCCTTCTCACGCTGGTCACAATTATGAAGACATTATTTGCTGCAGGTCTCAAATATTCTGCAACATGTTTGATAGAGACTCATGGCCCACTAAGTTTCCAGAACATTCCTACAGGTTCCAGTGGCCATCAGAATATTAGACCAAGTATAAGGGTTAAAAGTAAATAAATGTCTGTTTTAAAGAGGCCAAGGCAGCCCAAGGTGATCTCAGTTCTCCATAAGCAGCTGTTTGCAGCTCATCAATGGAGTATTGTTAGTCAAGCTCAGTCTGCAAGGTCCTGGATTGACAAATCTTTAACAGTGTACTTACATATTAAAGTCTCTAAAGCATAAGGCAAGATCAACATTAAAATGATGATGTAATAACTGGGTTTCTCCTTTCAATAAGGAATGGATGCTACAGTCTTAGAACACATCTGTTTTGCTTAGAGTTACTACTGCTGTGATAACACTTTAACCAAAAACAACTCGAGGAGAAAAGAGTTCATCTACTTATAACTTGTAGTCCATCATCTAGGGAAGTCAGGGCAAGAACTTGAGTTAGGAACTTGGAGGGAGAAGCTGCAGCAGAATCTGTGGAGGAGTACTGCTCACAGGCTTGCTCCTCACGGCTTGCTAAGTCTGCTTTCCTGTAGCATCCAAAACTACCATCCCAGGTGCTGCCTGATGCACACTAAACTGGAGCCTTCTGCATTGTGGTCAGTTGGAATGCATTAATGACAAATTCAGAGTCACCAATAATGTATCCAGGGAAGGAATCAAAGCACTTCCCCTCGTAGTCATTTAACCAAGTGTGAACCCGTATTTGAATTTTCTCCGTCATTCTCCCTATGACCATCATCATACCTGTCTGTTGTGTGAGTCTGCATCTGCGCTTACCTGAAGGCCGTTTTTTGAATTTACCCCTGTGTGTCTGTGTCTAGCCCTCTGGATGTTTCTGCCCTCTTGTTTATTGAACAAAAGAAATGTAAAAGAGGATGGAATAAAGGTACTTTACAGAAATCTTTAGCACTTTTTAAAATGGATTAAGTTTGATTCATATAGGAAGCAAACCGACACTACCAATAATATCTGAATGCTGATTTTAGATTTATGATGGTTATTTTTATAAGGCCACTTTTAGCCTATTTTCTGTCTCCCACAGGTTATTATAATAACACTCATGAAAATGCACATACATTATTCTGGGCTGGGGTCATGGGACAGTACACAACCTAAGAGTTTAGGCTGTAAAAGTTGATTACATGGAAAATCTAAGGCAAGTAAGCTTGGCTGTAACAGTGTTATCTTATAGGCAGGCTAGCGATCACGCTGAATACACAGTAGGATAGACCTCTAAGGTCTCAGGTGACCTTAAGGTGTGTTATCAACTCTTCCTGTGAGGTCTAGCAAAAGTTTCAGTCTCTTAGAATGTAACAGATATTTTTAACATAATACATTGCCACACCACATCATTCATCAGTCAAGAAAACGTACCACAGGCCAGTCGGATGGGGCATTTTCTCAATTAAGAATCCCTCTTCCAAAATGACTTTAGCTTGCTTGTGTCAAGTTGACAAAACATTTTTCCCAAAGAGAAAGTTACCCCTTGGTAAGATTCTGTTCCATTCTAAGGTATGTAACTTCAGCAATGAGTTCAGCAAGTAGTGAAACATTTATCACATCACTTCCCATTACGCTAAATGGTCCCCTAGGGTGGTGGGAAATGAACAGAGCATGCCTCCCAAATGCAACAATCTGAGAGTAGTTGCCCCATGTGTCTACTATGAACATTTAGCTCTTGCTGGAGAGATGGGAGGCAGGAGAATCACCTTGCCTAAAGGTCTTGGAAATGGAAAAGTTGATCAAAGAAAGAAAACAAAAGTACTTGTTTCCAGAAGAGCATCCACTAGGCCTTTTAATTATCATTTGAAACACAAGTTACAGATGTAATGTTTGCCTGCCATTTCTTCATGTCAGCTTCTGAATAGTTGTTTTAACTTATTATCAAAGAGTCCACTCTGCTTGAATTGGTCGTGTGTTTCTTATAGGTTTCAAAACTTTCACCACAAGATTTTGGGGGTTCTAGGTGATGACTGTAAGAGCACGGCCTTATAGTTTCTTCCTTTCTTTTTTATTAATGTGTATGTGTGTGTCCCTGAGCATATCTGTGTGGACAGAATAAAGCACAGGATTCCCTGGGACTGGATTTATAGATGGTTGTGAACTGCTGTGTGGGTGCTGGGAACCAACTCTGCTCCTCTGCAAGAGCAGCAAGTGCTTTTAGTCCTTGATTCATCTCCTCAGACTCATGGTGCAGTGTCTAGCCTCTTTTTCCCTTCTTCCTCTTATGTTCAGAAGTTTTAATGTGTTCTTTCCCTCGTTCTTTAAACATCACTTGAGGCATGTCTTTTGAATTGGGACAAGGAAATATTCAGGCTAATTTATTTACCTCATTGATTCTTATATTGAGAAATGTACTCTGAAGTTCAATTAAAAACTGTAACTATAATATTGTGTGGAGCCATATATAATCTCCAAGATTATGGTCAATAAAGCAGTTGAGGAAATGAGATATTGACTATGAATGGTCTGAGGCCCAAGTAGGTGAAGAAGCAACCAATTAACATTTTAAAGCAAAGTCTTTGACTCCTTTAAAGGAGAATAGAAAATGATTATCTATCAAAAAAAAAAGGTTGGGGGTAAAACTTATCCCACCTTTGTTTTGTGAGTCTTTTCATAATTTTAAGAGTGACCTTGGTCATCAGTCCAAAGAACTAAGATGTCTGTTAATCTATGTATTGCCACATTTGGAGGCATTTTTACAATATTTAAGGGATAGAGGAAGAAACTGGAACCACACTCATTTTTTTCATCATCCTTAAATACATTCCCTTTGTCTAATAAATAATCTGAGGAGTGGTAAGTGTTAGGACTAGCTTGGGGCTGAGCATCTCAACTTATTATGTAATAAGCCACAGTAATGGATGCAGGAGTCCATACATCTTTAGACTGTCCAGTAAAATTATAAGAAACTTAAAGTTTCTAAGAAGCAACGAAGCAACTCCCATCATTGATTCAATACTGTAGTCTATTTCCACAAAATTCCTCATAAGAATCCCAAAACATTGTTGTTTTATGTAGCTTATCATTGATTTTTATGACATTTTTACTATTTCTCTTTTTTTTTCATTTTAGAAAGAGAGTATGGTCTTTGAAGCTCCAAGTTCAGGAGTCTGCACATTTTTTTTTTCTTCCTGGAAATCCCTACAAATTTGTTTCTGGCTTTAAAATAGCTGACTTCCATTCTGCTGTTGCTGCACTCTGGGCTGCACAGCTTCCTTTTCAAGTTTCCCACTGTGCTTGATAATAGAATAAAAAGGAAGAGGTATTCAACTCACCAGAAATAGAAAACCTATCACCTTTCTCTGACAGCCTTTGGACCAAGCAGACTAGCAGCAGCCATAGAGAGTAGTTTCTACAAAATATTGAGAATGGTCCTGGAGAAATTATCATTTACTTCATCCCACTAAGCTTTCTTTCAGAAAAAGAAGCTGTCTTTGTTCATGAAAAAAAAAATGATTGTAGCAAGAGAAAGTTTTCCTATATCCAAATAGACCAGTGCTTATGAGAGGCACGCATTGCCTCTATATCATCTAAGTGGAAGTCTCTCAGGGACCAGAAACTTACAGAATATCCCAAAGTAAAGACTGACAGTGTACCCTACCAAACAGGGACAGATGTGGTTAGGGCAGCAGTGGAAGGGTCATCTGTGTTTTCCCAGAAATAGCAAGTATTCTTAAAGAAAGGAGGTCACAGCAGCTGTGTTTTCAAGAGTCTCTGCTCTAGTTTGATGAGGAGAGTTCAGACAAGTTTTCAAATGACTTCACTGGAAAACAGCCAATATTCTCAACTACTAGTAAATTTGAACTGTGATATGAAAGATGTAGAAATATAGGCAGTATTTGAAATTCGATGTGTAAAACTAGAGTAGAGAATCTAATTCTACTATTTGTTTTTTTATTTTTTTATTTTTTAAATTTTTTTCTTTTTTCTTTTTTTCCTTCATTTTTTATTTCCTCAAGTTACATCTCAATCGCAGTCCCCTCCCTATTCCCCCTTCCAGTCCCACCCTCCCACCCTCAACCCCCATCCTCTTCCCTTTTTTTTTTCTTTTAAGTTTAAGGTATATCTTATCTCCCCCTACAGTTTCCCCTTTCAGTCCAACAAATGGCTCTTTTTCTTATAATAATAAATACAATACTAAACAACAGAGGTAATTAGGCCACAGTTATGAGGGTTATATGGCTTAGCGTACATTCCCAATGTCCAGTCCATATGTATTTGGTACCTGACTTTAACATTCTACTATCTAACCATCTCCATGAGTTTAAAGTTCTATATCTGACTCAACATTCATACTAACTTGCAACACAATTTTAAAAGCATCTTCTTAGATGTATAACACTCTCTTGACTCCTAAACAACTCAAAATTTAATTATGAGACTCTAGCTATCTGTTCTTCAACCACCTCAGAGACCTGAGAGGGATAAATATATCTGAATTTATAGGAAGTACAGGGCCTTCAGCTTCCAAAACTAAGAAATGACATACCTGTGGCTGCCTGGACAGTTCCCATTTTCTCTCCATACATTACAGCATCAATCTTCAGTCATTTGGCCCTGTTTATCTGACAGACATTGATTGTAGAGCAGGGGTAATGAAGGACGTACCTACCCTGTCTTGGCAGAGCTAGGCTGTCGACTTACCTGCTTCCAGGTTTTGTCCTTTTTGGACTTATATTAGGGTAAGCAGATGTTGCTTGTCTCATAGCAGTTTTATTTCTGATTAGCTTAGAAAGTAACTCTAATAGGCTGTCATAGTGCCTAACAGAATGACAGGCTTGCATAACATTAGTTTGCATTTGTTAATAATCCTAAACAGTTTATGACAATTAGTAGTAAAAGGCCGAAACATCACATTTCCTTTTTTTTCTTTACCTCCTAAAACTTCCATCCCATTTCTCTGGGGTGGGGGGTCCTCATATAACAGTCCCTCATCTCAGTTGAGAGGTCGTATGAGGGCCAAGAGCCTCCTCATTCATTGGGGGCCCACAAGCAGTACCATCAGTGAAAAGTGGCTTGTTGCCAAGGAGAAAGAACTACTAAACAGACAAACCAATAAGCAGACAATAGATAAAAAAGAATAAAAAATAGAAAAAAAATATAAAAAACTATATAAAAAATAAATGAATAATAAAAATTAAAAATAAGAAGTCTATGTACAAGTTCCCTTTGGTGTGTTAGTTGTAGTATCAATACCTTCTACTATGGCGCTAAATTCCTACTATAAGTGAATAGATGCCATATGCGTCCTTCTGAGTATGGGTTAGCTCACTCAGGATGAGCTTTTCTAGTTCCATCCATTTGGCTGCAAATTGCATAATTTCATTGTTCCTGATAGCTGAGTAATATTCCATTGTGTAGATGTACCACAGTTTTTTAACCCATTCTTCGGTTGAGGGACATCTGGCTTGTTTCCAGTTTCTAGCTATTACAAATAAGGCTGCTATAAACATAGATCAGATCAGGAAACTTCCTTATGATTCCGTGAAGAGGCATTTGGGTGTATACCCAGAAGTGGTATGGCTGGGTCCTGAGGCAGAGCTATTCCAAGTTTTCTAAGATATCGCCAGACTGACCTCCATAGTGGTTACACAAGCCTGTATTCCCACCATCCATGGAGTAGGGTACTCCTTTCTCCACACCCTCGCCAGCATGTACTGTCATTTGAGTTTTTGATCTTAGCCATTCTGACAGGTGTGAGATGGAATCTCAGAGTCGTCTTGAGTTGCATTTCTCTGATACTTAAGTATGTTGAGCATTTCTTCAAGTGTCTCACAACCATTAGGGATTCGACCTTTGTGGATTCTCTATTTAGCTCTGTCCCCCATTTTTTTGATTGGATTATTTGGTTTCTTGGTTTTAATTTCTTGATTTCTTTGTAGATTTTGGATATTAGCCATCTGTCAGATGTGGGGTTGGTGAAGATTTTCTCCCAGTCTGTAGGATGCTGCTTTGTTCGAATGACAGTGTCTTTTTCTTTACAGAATCTTTTCAGTTTCATGAGGTCCCATTTATTGATTGTTGATCTCAAGTCCTGAGCTCTGGTGATCTGTTCAGGAAGTTGTCGCCTGTGCCAATGAGTTCAAGGGTTTCTCCCACTTTTTCTTCTAGTAGATTTAGTGTGACCAGCCTTTTGTTAAGGTCTTTGATGCACTTGGACTTAGGTTTTGTACAAGGTGATAAGTATGATTGTAATTTCATTCTTTTACAAGTGGACATCCAGTTGGACCAGCACCATTTGTTTAAGATGCTGTCCTTCTTCCATTGTGCCGTTTTGGCTTCTTTGTCAAAAATTAGGTGGCCATAAATGTGTGGGTCTATTTCTGGAACTTCAATTCGATTCCATTGATCTACTGGTCTGTTTCTATACCAGTACCATGCTGTTTTTTACAACTATTGCTCTGTAGTACAGCTTGAAATCTGGGATGGTGATACCTCCAGATGTTTTTTATTGTACAGAATTGATTTAGCTATTCTGGGCTTTTTGTTGTTCCATATGAAATTGAGACTAGCTCTTTCCAAGTTCATAAAAAAATTGTGTTGGTATTTTGATAGGAATTGCATTGAATCTATTTATTGCTTTTGGTAGGATGGCCATTTTATATGTTGATCCTACCTATCCATGAGCATAGGAGATCTTTCCATCTTCTAAAGGCCTCTTCCATTTCTTTCTTCAAGGGCTTGAAGTTCTTGTTGTACAGGTCCTTTACTTGCTTGTTTAGAGTTACCTCCAGGTATTTTATGTTGTTTATGGCTATTGTGAAGGAGGTTGTTTCCCTTATTTCTTCCTCAGCCCATTTGTTTGTTGTATAAAGAAGGGCTTCTGATTTTTTTGAATTAATTTTGTATCCAGCAACTTTTCTGAAGGTGTTTACCAGCTGTAAGAGTTCTCTGGTGGAATTTTTGGGGTCGCTTATGTGTACTATCATATCATCTGCAAATAGGGATAATTTGACTGCTGCGTTTCTGATGTTTATCCCCTTGATGTCCTTTAGTTGTCTTATTGCTCTAGCAAGAACTTCAAGTACTATATTGAAGAGATATGGTGAAAGTGGACATCCTTGTCTTGTACCTGAGTTTAGAGGAAATGCTTCAAGTTTCTCTCCATTTAATTTGATGTTGGCCACTGGCCTGCTGTATATTGCCTTTATTATTTATAGGTACGGTCCTTGTATGCCTGTTCTCTTCAGAAATTTTAGCATGAAGGGGTGTTGGATTTTGTCAAATGCTTTTTCTGCATCTAGCGAGATTATCATGTGTTTTTTTTTTCTTTCATCTTGTTTATATGGTGAGTGACGTTGATAGACTTTCGTATGTTGAACCATCCCTGCATTCCTGGGATGAAGCCTACTTGATCATGGTGTATGATACTTTTGATGTGTTCTTGAATTCCGTTTGCTAGTATTTTATTAAGTATTTTTGCATCTATGTTCATGAGGGAGATTGGTCTGAGGTTCTCTTTCTTTGTTGGGTCTTTGTGTGGTTTAGGAATCAGGGTGACTGTGTCCTCATGTAATGAGCTTGGCAATGTTCTTTCTGATTCTATTTGGTGAAAGAGTTTGAAGATTATTGGTATTGGCTCCTCTTTGAAGGTCCGGTAGAATTCCGTGCTAAAGCCATCTTGCCCTGGGCTTTTTTTGGTTGGGAGATTTTTAATGACTGTTTCTATTTCCTCAAGGATTATAGGGCTGTTTAATCTGTTTATCTGATCTTGATTTAGCTTCAGTAGGTGGTATCTATCCAGATAATTGTCCATTTCACTTAAGTTTTCAAATTTAGTGGACTATAGATTTTTAAAGTAGGATCCAAATATTCTCTGGATTTCCTCAATGTCTGTTGTTATTTCTCCCTTTTCATTTCTGATTTTGTTTATTTGTGTTTTCTCCCTCTGTCTTTTTAGTTAATTTGGCTAAGGATCTGTCTATTTTGTTCATTTTCTCGAAGAACCAACTCTTGGTTTCATTGATTCTTTGTATAGTTCTTTTTGTTTCTTAGTTGTTGATTTCAGCCCTAAGTTTGATGATCTCCTGCCTTCTGCTCCTCTTGGGAGTGTTTGCTTTTTTTTTTCCAGTTTACCCAGTTTAGCTGTTAATTCGCTAATATGAGCTGTCACAATTTTCTTTTTGAAGGCACTTAGTGATATGAACTTTCCTCGTAGCATAGTTTTCATTGTGTACCATAGGTTTGGGTAGGTTGTGTCTTCATTTTCGTTGGATTTTAAGAAGTCTTTGATTTCCTTCTTTATTTCTTCCCTGACCCAGTGGTCCTCTAGTAAAGAGTTGTTCAATTTCCATGTGAGTGTAGTCTTTCTGTTGATTCTTTTGCTATTGAAGTCCAGCTTTATTCCATGGTAGTCTGATAAGATACAAGGGGTTATTTCAATTTTCTTGTATCTGTTGAGGCTATCTTTGTGTCCAACTATATGGCTGATTTTGGAGAAGGTTCCGTGAGGTGCTGAGAAGAAGGTGTATTCTTTTGTGTTTGGTTGAAACGTTCTGTAGATATCTGTTAGGTCCATTTGGTTCATGATCTCTGTTAGACTCATTATTTCTGTGTTTGGCTTCCGTCTTGATTATCTGTCCATAGTTGTGAGTGGGGTGTTGAAGTCTCCCACTATTAAAGTGTTTGGATCGATGTGCGATTTAAGTTTTAGATGTGTTTCTTTTATGAATGTAGGTGCCTTTGTATTTGGGGTATAGATGTTCAATATTGAGATGACCTGTTGGTGGATATTTCTTTAATGAGTATGTAATGCCCTTCTCTGTCTTTTTTTATTAACTTCAATTGGAAGTCTATTTTGTTTGATATTAGGGTGGCTACTCCAGCTTGTTTCCTGGGTCCATTTGCTTGGAAAACCTTTTCCCAGCCTTTTAATCTGAGATAGTGTTTATCTTCAACAGTGAGGTGTGTTTCTGTATACAGGAAAAAGATGGGTCTTGTTTGCAGATCCAGTCTGTAAGTCTGTGTCTTTTTATTGGTGAGTTGAATCCATTGATGTTGATGGATATTAGTGACCAGGGGTTGTTATTTCCCATTATTTTGGTATAGCTGGCTGTCTTGTGTTTCTTTTTGTTTAGTTGCTGTGGAGGTTTCTATTTCCTCTGTTTTCTTGGTGTAGTTATATTCTCTGTGTTGGAATTTTCCTTCTAGGATCTTCTGTAGGGCTGGGTTTATGAAGAGATATTGTTTGAATTTGATTTTATCATGGAATATCTTGTTTTCTCCTTCTATGTTGATATGGAGTTTTGCTAGGTATAGTAGTCTGGCTGTGCACCTGTGTTCTCTCAGGGCATCTGTCCAGGCCCTTCTAGCTTTTAAAGTTTCTGAGGAGAAGTCAGGTGTGATTCTGATCCATCTGCCATTGTATGTGACTTGGCTTTTTTCTCTTACACCTTTTAATATCCTTTCTTTGTTCTCTATATTTGGAGTTTCTATTATTTTGTGGCGAGAAGAGTTTCTTTTCTGATCTAATCTGTTTGGTGTTCTGTAAGCCTCTTGGATTTTTGCTGGCATCTCTTTCTTTAGGTTTGGGAAGTTTTCTTATATTATTTTCTTGAAGATATTTCCTGGACCATGGAGTCAGGAGTCTTCTCTTTCCTCTATGCCTATAATTCTTTGGTTCCATCTTTTCATTGATTCCTTGATTTCTTGGATGTTGTGGGTGAGAGATTTTTTAACTTTCTCATTTTCTTTGGATGTTTTACTGATTTCTTCCATCGAATCTTCCATGCCTGTGATCCTGTCTTCCATCTCTTGCATCCTATTTTTCATACTCACATCCATAGTTCCATTTCTCTTCCCTTTATTCTCCATTTCCTCTTTTAACTCTGACTGTGTTTTCTTTATTGTTTCCATATCTATTTTCATGTCTTGAATGGTGTTGTTCGTTTTATACATTTCCTTCTCCAGTTTGCTTGTTTTTGCTTAGAGATCTTTCATTGCTTTATCCTTTTCTTGTTCAAGCTGGGTCACCTTGGCTTGGAGCTCTTTAATTGTGTTATTCATTGTTTTGGCTTGTAAAATTGTGGCTTCTTTGAATTCCTTCATAGTTTTAAGTTCTTCTTGAAGGGACTCAACACTTTCCATAATGTAGAATTGTCATTGTTTTTGTTTTCATGTGTTTCAGTTGTGGTGAGATGGTTTGGGCTGGACGGAATAGCGTTGCTTTCTTTTATTGGAGACATTTTGCTCTGTTTTTTTTTTTTTTTTTTTTTGTCTGGGGCCTCTGACCATGTGGAATTATTTAGCTGTCTTCTGGACTTGGGTCCAAAGGGGGCGCTTTCATGTAGGAGTAGCGTTGCCTTACTCCACCCCTACAAGGTGAGTCATTCAGCCTCGCCTCCCAGGCAGAGACCTAATTAATCCAGGTGGTAGAGCTGTGTACAAGTAAGCTCTGGTTCCCCACCAGAAGGACCCATACTAGTACAAAAGTCCCATATATGACAGTTTCATATATCTCACAGTTTGCCCCGGGGTTGGTTCCTGTAGCGAGTAAATCTGCAGTTCAGCTCCAATAGTCTTGCTGCTCCAGTGGCTGGGAATCTGGCCAGTGAGGTCACAGACTGCGATCTTCGGTCTGAAGGCACTTTGCAATGGAGCTCTGCTCACTTCCAAGGGTCGCAATCTTTCACCAGATAATTGGATTGTCTGTGTGAGACCTGTGAGTGTCCGGCAGGGTGGGGATTATCTCTGTGTGAGTTCTGAATTTGCTGGCTGGGTATTAGGATGGAACTTACTGCGGTTCTCTCCTGTTGGGGAATGGGTGATCCCGATTCCCGGGTCCAGCGGCTTCCTTGCATGTCAGAGAGTGAGAAGGGGAGTCCTGCCCAGGGTTCTTTCGTGGTCCCTGTGTAACTGGGTGAAATTTAGAAGGACTTGTGCCCTTTGTACAGCATCCTGCAACACTTGCCGCCTTGTGACTGTTGACTCCGAAACCAAAATACGTTCACGCATGCTGCCACCATCTTGGATCCTCCAATTCTACTATTTGTTAAAGGACTAACCCAAGTTCTTCTTCTTTGTCCCCATGTCATTTCTATCCTTTTTGCCATATTAGGCCTGTGCTTTCTCATGGAGACAATTGAGGGAGTTGATGGAGGAAGTATAAAGTAATTGGTGGGCAAGAATTCAGATTTTAGCATCAGACTAAGGAATTCAAATTTGAAGTTTTTTCTCTAGTTTTGTTAATTCAAGACACATTATCTATTCTACCTTCAAATTCTAGTTCTCTCTCTCATTTGTAAAATAGCAATAAAAACAAATCATTCTCAAAACTGAATAGGAGGTGAAGTAAAAGATTGAGGAGATACTTAACATAAAGGGGTTTTGTTGGTTTTATTTTCTTTCATTTTTGTCCTCTCCTTCATGCTTCAAACTCATTTATTTGCATCTTTTAGTGAAACATTGATTCCACCTTCAACAAAAATTTAAATAAAGTAGAAAATAGGCATTAACACAACCAAATATAATTTTCCCAGAGGACATGAAATTTACAGAGTCCTGTAATTGATGGCGAAATAAGATTCATTGTATATGGATCAAGAAGATAGTTTGGTGGGTAAAATTTCTGCCATGCAAGCACGAGAACCTTAGTTTGAATCTCCAATACACATGTAAAACCCAAGTGCAGCATCAAATGTCAATAATCCCAGTACTAAGGTGACAGAGATAGGTGAGTCTCAGGAACTCATTAGATAGCCAGTATAGGACATCTTGTCTCAAGAAATAAGTTGGAGAGCACCTCAGAAAGACACCCGATGTGGACCTCTGACCTTTGCATGCACAAATATCCCCATACAAAATTATACTGACCTACATAAACAGGTAGATACATGAACACAACATACACAAACTATTTCAGTGTCTGTCACTAGCTAAACAAAGTTATCTTATCTTAAAGATAGAGGCAATTATAGTCTCAAATTAATAGAACTATTTGATATTGAAATATAAATATCATTTTTTGGGAGGCTGGTCATTTTTTTTATTTCTTCAAGTTACATCTCAATCACAATTCCATCCCTACTCTCCCCTCCGGTACCATCCTCCCACCCTCTTTCCATTCACACTCCCATCTGCTTCCTTTTTTTTTTTTTTAAGTGTAAGGTATATCTTTATACCCCCAACAGCTCTCCCTTTCAGTCCAACAAATGGTTCTTTCTCTTATAACAATAAATGCAATACAAAACAACAGAAATAAGTAGGCCACAATTATGAGTTATATGGCTTAGCATACTTTCCCAATGTCCAGTCCATATGTATTTGGCACCTGACTTTAACATTCCACTATCTAACCATCTCCATGAGTTTAAAGTTCTATATCCAACTCAGCTTCCATCCTAACTTGCATCACCGTTTGAAAAACATCTTCTTAGATCCAGAACACCCTCTTAATTCCTAAACAACTCAAAATTTAACTATGAGACTATAACTATCTAGTCTTCAACTACATCAGAGACCTGAGAAGGATAAATATTTCTGATTATAAAAATCATTTTAAAGTACTTCATACAGATTATATCCTATAAGATATTTGTTGGGTATTAGTAGTTACAATATTATTACTTGTTAAATTTTAAAGCATATATAATGCTGTGGGTAGCTTTGGATATTTTCTTCCCATTTTGCAATATACACATTAAATTTGTACCATAATGAGAGAATTTTCACCTAGGAGATGTGAGCAATGGGTTTTCAGCTACTTAATGAATACATGTTATAGCCAACTCAAATGCCCATTAGTTTATTCACAGGACTGTATTCAATTGCTAGCATTCTAACTACTATGACTTGACATTTTTATTTTTCATTCATCAAACTATAGGGATGCGATCAAAAGCAATTTTATTACAGTGATATTTTGAGTCTCTTGTCACAAAAAGAGACACAAATAATTATTAAATTGAGAGCCTCACACCTAATAAAAAGTGACCTGCAGCCCAGCTCTGAACAGATGAGTTTGTAGGGCGTTGGCAGCTATGAATGGAGAACCATTCATACAACAGACTTTCCTAAATTCTCTTAAACTTTGCTAAAACTTTCTAATCCAACTCATGGAACATTCAGGATATTTCTATTTTTCCCCCATAGAAAACTAAAAGTAAGTTATCATTCAGGTGCATTTTAAGCTTGTTTGAGATTTGTTTCCTTGGGTGGGTTTTGTTTTGTTTTGTTTTTTTTTCCTGGAATGTGAAATTGCAGCCAAAACTAAAGAGCATTTGGAGGTATTTGCTTTCTGATTGTAAATTTGCATTATGGAAGAGCTTTACCTTTAAATTTTGGGGCTATGCAGTGGGTGGGGGAACAGAGTGTTATTCTGTAAGAGTCTGACCTCAAACTCATGGTGATCCTCCTGACTCAGTGTAGGGTTTACTGGCATGAGCTTTGACTTGAATTCACCCAATTGGTGTCTGGGAAGGCCCTGCCTCAGGTGCTACTCAAAAAGATTAGCACTCCTTTTCATGATTGCCAGTCTGATAAATGATTAATGAAATGTTTATTCTTTTTCTAATTTGAATTTCCCAAAGGTGTTCTAAGAGAACAAAAGTAAATAGTTCACTGTCAAGATTTGCTATTAAACTTTGTCTATTCAGTATCTAAACTCCAAATAGTATGATGATGCTAATGCTTATTGTTTTTGTAATTTATATTATTTCTCTTTCAAATGGTTATAAGTAGTGATTGTGTCAGGATTCTATTCAAGTACACATTTTCTTCTTTCCTGCTACTGACTCTGAATGTGTATTAATTTTGTATTCAGTGCTCTGGGTCTTTACAAAACACTGTTTTTTATTCTGTATTGAACATTCACCTAAAGGACTTTCCTCTATTTGATTCAAAACTTTAGTTCCTCTAATCGAATTATCATGTTACATACTCAAAATGCACAATATGAAGCATTGATGGAGACTCTGAGAAGCCCACCACAGAGACTGTGTGGTGGATCTCTAGGAGATTGAGATGGTAACTTCTCTCCAAGCACTTCAAACCCTACCCAAAATTGCCAGTCCCAACAGCTGTACCTCCACAAAAGTACTTAGACTTTCCTAGCAAGCCATGATTGGTTTAGTAGACTCTTATCTTGTTTCTTCAAGTCAATTCTGAATAATAGATGCCCATGGTCTAGCTAATTGTTAAACATATCACACCATGTCCCTCCTCTGCTCGGAGCCCACCTGCTTTACATTTCCAAGTCTTTCAATATCTGTTGAAGGAATAGCTAAACTTATCACAATGGCCCCCAAATCCAGTTTAAGCTTTGACCTACATGCCCATTATGTTTATGCCTTTAGCTCCAATGCAGTGTCTCTTCCCAGAAACTCAACACAGAATATATACACTCATACTTGGTGGAGAATGCTGAGGCTTTAGAGGTTCTTATCCGTTCTCACATATACCTTACCCTGATTGTGCAGTTGACCTTCACAGCACTCATTACCATGTATGCTGGTTGTTATGTTGTTGTCTTTATTTTCTCTTCTTTCCTGTCAACTCAAGATGGAGTTATCTGAGAAGAGAGCCTCAGTTGAGGAAATGTTTTCATCCAATTGGCCTGTGGACAAATCTGTGGGGCATTTTCTTGATTAGTGATTCATGTAGAAGAGACCAGCCCTGTGGAGGTGGTGCCACTCCCAGGTTTTATTGTAAATTTTGATCATTAAGTTTTCTTTACAATATCATAATAACAGGGCCTCATCAGCAGAACATGTAAACACCACTGTCATTCTGGAGTCAGTAGTTGCCGAGGTATTCACAGATGAGCTTCCAACTTCTGTCATCTGGTATAGCCTATCTCTCTGCACAGAAACAGGATGCTGGCCCTCAGAATGGGTTCTTGTTCATTTTC
>CAJQZJ010000594.1:6170888-6220974 GCA_907164525.1 Lophiomys imhausi
TAAAAGAGGAAATGGAGAATAAAGGGAAGAGAAATGGAACTATGGATATGAGTATCAAAAATAGGATGCAAGAGATGGAAGACAGGATCTCAGGCATGGAAGATACGATGGAAGAAATCAATAAAACATCCAAAGAAAATGAGAAAGCTAAAAAATCTCTCACCCACAACATCCAAGATCAAGGACTCAATGAAAAGATGGAACCTAAGAATTGTAGGCATAGAGGAAAGAGAAGTCTCCCGACTACATGGTCCAGGAAACATCTTCAACAAAATAATAGAAGAAAACTTCCCAAACCTAAAGAAAGAGATGCCAGCAAAAATCCAAGAGGCTTACAGAACACCAAACAGATTAGATTATAAAAGAAACCCCTCTCGCCACATAATAATAGAAACTTCAAATGTAGAGAACAAAGAAAGGATATTAAAAGGTGTAAGAGAAAAAGGCCAAGTCACATACAATGGCAGACGGATCAGAATCACACCTGACTTCTCCTCAGAAAGTTTAAAAGCTAGAAGGGCCTGGACGGATGCCCTGAGAGAACATAGTGCCCAGCCAGACTACTATATCCACCAAAACTCTCTATCAACATAGAAGGAGAAAACAAGATATTCCATGACAAAATAAAATTCAAACAATATCTCCTCACAAACCCAGCCCTACAGAAGATCCTAGAAGGAAAATTCCAACACAGAGAATATAACTACACCAAGAAAACAGAGGAAATAGAAACCTCCACAGCAACTAAACAAAAAGAAACACAAGACAGCCAGCTATACCAAAATAATGGGAAATAGCAACCCCTGGTCACTAATATCCATCAACATCAATGGATTCAACTCGCCAATAAAAAGACACAGACTTACAGACTGGATCCGCAAACAAGACCCATCTTTTTCCTGTATACAGAAACACACCTCACTGTTGAAGATAAACACTATCTCAGACTAAAAAGCTGGGAAAAGGTTTTCCAAGCAAATGGACCCAGGAAACAAGATGGAGTAGCCACCCTAATATCAAACAAAATAGACTTCCAATTGAAGTTAATAAAAAAAGACAGAGAAGGGCATTACATACTCATTAAAGAAATATCCACCAACAGGTCATCTCAATATTGAACATCTATGCCCCAAATACAAAGGCACCTACATTCATAAAAGAACGCATCTAAAACTTAAATCGCACATCGATCCAAACACTTTAATAGTGGGAGACTTCAACACCCCACTCACAACTATGGACAGATAATCAAGACGGAAGCCAAACAGAGAAATAATGAGTCTAACAGAGATCATGAACCAAATGGACCTAACAGATATCTACAGAAGGTTTCACTCAAACACAAAAGAACACACCTTCTTCTCAGCACCTCATGGAACCTTCTCCAAAATCGACCATATAGTTGGGCACAAAGATAGCCTCAACAGATACAAGAAAATTGAAATAACCCCTTGTATCTTATCAGACCACCATGGAATAAAGCTGGAATTCAATAGCAAAAGAATCAACAGAAAGTCTACACTCACATGGAAATTGAACAACTCTTTACTAGAGGACCACTGGGTCAGGGAAGAAATAAAGAAGGAAATCAAAGACTTCTTAAAATCCAACGAAAATGAAGACACAACCTACCCAAACCTATGGGACACAATGAAAGCTGTGCTACGAGGAAAGTTCATAGCACTAAGTGCCTTCAAAAAGAAAATTGTGACAGCTCATATTAGTGAATTAACAGGTAAACTGGGTGAATTGGAAAAAAAGAAGCAAACACTCCCAAGAGGAGCAGAAGGCAGGAGATCATCAAACTTAGGGCTGAAATCAACTACTAAGAAACAAAAAGAACTATACAGACAATCAATGAAACCAGTTGGTTCTTTGAGAAAATCAACAGAATAGACAGACCTTTAGCCAAATTAACTAAAAGACAGAAGGAGAAAACACAAATCAACAAAATCAGAAATGAAAAGGGAGAAATAACAACAGACATTGAGGAAATCCAGAGAATATTTGAATCCTACTTTAAAAATCTATACTCCACCAAATTTGAAAACTTAAGTGAAATGGACAATTTTCTTGATAGATTCCACCTACCGAAGCTAAATCAAGATCAGATAAACAGATTAAACAGCCCTATAACCCTAAAGATATAGAAACAGTCATTAAAAATCTCCCAACCGAAAAAAGCCCAGGGCCAGATGGTTTAGCACGGAATTCTACCAGACTTTCAAAGAGCAGCTAACACCAATACTCTTCAAACTCTTTCACCAAATATAATCAGAAAGAACATTGCCAAACTCGTTCTATGAGGCCACAGTCACTCTGATTCCTAAACCACT
The DNA here is from genome assembly GCA_907164525.1 of Lophiomys imhausi. Classification (NCBI taxonomy): domain Eukaryota; kingdom Metazoa; phylum Chordata; class Mammalia; order Rodentia; family Muridae; genus Lophiomys; species Lophiomys imhausi. The sequence continues at coordinate 6,173,225 of CAJQZJ010000594.1, forward strand.
CAAAGACCCAACAAAGAAAGAGAACTTCAGACCAATCTCTCTCATGAACATAGATGCAAAAATACTTTATAAAATACTAGCAAACCGAATTCAAGAACACATCAAAAGTATCATACACCATGATCAAGTAGGCTTCATCCCAGTAATGCAGGGATGGTTCAACATACGAAAGTCTATCAACGTCATCCACCATATAAACAAGATGAAAGAAAAAAAAACGCATGATAATCTTGCTAGATGCAGAAAAAGCATTTGACAAAATCCAACACCCCTTCATGCTAAAAGTTCTGGAGAGAACGGGAATACAAGGACCATATCTAGAAATAATAAAGGCAATATACAGCAGGCCAGTGGCCAACATCAAATTAAATGGAGAGAAATTGAAGCATTTCCTCTAAACTCAGGGACAAGACAAGGATGTCCACTTTCACCATATCTCTTCAATATAGTACTTGAAGTTCTTGCTAGAGCAATAAGACAACTAAAGGAGATCAAGGGGATAAACTTTGGAAACGAAGAAGTCAAATTATCCCTATTTGCAGATGATATGATAGTATACATAAGCGACCCCAAAAATTCCACCAGAGAACTCTTACAGCTGATAAACACCTTCAGCAAAGTGGCTGGATACAAAATTAATTCAAAAAAATCAGAAGCCCTTCTTTATACAACAAACAAATGGCCTAAAAAGAAATAAGGGAAACAACCCCCTTCACAATAGCCACACACAACATAAAACACCTGGGGGTAACTCTAACCAAGCAAGTAAAGGACCTGTACAACAAGAACTTCAAGCCCTTGAAGAAAGAAATGTAAGAGGCTTTTAGAAGATGGAAAGATCTCCCATGCTCATGGATAGGTAGGATCAACATAATAAAAATGGACATCCTACCAAAAGCAATGTATAGATTCAATGCAATTCCTATCAAAATACCAACACAATTTTTATAGACTTGGAAAGAGCTACTCTCAATTTCATATGGAACAACAAAAAGCTCAGAATAGCTAAATCAATCCTGTACAATAAAAAAAACATATGGAGGTATTACCGTCCCAGATTTCAAGCTGTACTACAGAGCAATAGTTGTAAAAACAGCATGGTATTGGTATAGAAACAGGCCAATAGATCAATGGGATATAATTGAAGATGCAGAAATAGACCCACACACTTATGGCCACCTAATTTTTGACAAAGAAGCCAAAATGGCACAATGGAAGAAGGACAGCATCTTCAACAAATGGTGCTGGTCCAACTGGATGTCCACTTGTAAAAGAATGAAATTAGAACCATACTTATCACCTTGTACAAAACTTAAGTCCAAGTGCATCAAAGACCTTAACATAAGGCCAGTCACACTAAATCTACTAGAAGAAAAAGTGGGAAAAACCTCGAACTAATTGGCACAGTCGACCACTTCCTGAACAGAACACCAACAGCTCAGGACCTGAGATCAACAATCAATAAATGGGACCTCATGAAACTGAAAAGCTTCTGTAAGGCAAAAGACACTGTCATTCGAACAAAGCGGCATCCTACAGACTGGGAGAAAATCTTCACCAACCCCACATCTGACAGAGGGCTAATATCCAAAATCTACAAAGAACTCAAGAAATTAAATGCCAAGACACCAAATAATCCAATCAAAAAATGGGGGACAGAGCTAAATAGAGAATTCACAAAGGAGGAATCCCTAATGGTTGTGAGACACTTGAAGAAATGCTCAACATCCTTAATCATCAGAGAAATCCAACTCAAGACAACTCTGAGATTCCATCTCACACCTGTCAGAATGGCTAAGATCAAAAGCACAAATGACAGTAAATGCTGGCGAGGGTGTGGAGAAAGGGGTACCCTACTCCATTGCTGGTGGGAATGCAGGCTTGTGCAACCACTATGGAGGTCAGTCTGGTGATATCTTAGATAACTTGGAATAGCTTTGCCTTAGGACCCAGCCATACCACTTCTGGGTATACACCCAAATGCCTCTTCACGGAATCATAAGGAAGTTTCCTCATCTATGTTTATAGCAGCCTTATTTGTAATAGCTAGAAACTGGAAACAAGCCAGATGTCCCTCAACTGAAGAATGGGTTAAAAAACAGTGGCACATCTACACAATGGAATATTACTCAGCCCTCAGAAACAATGAAATTATGCAATTTGCAGCCAAATGGATGGAACTAGAGAAGCTCATCCTGAGTGAACTAACCCAGACTCAGAAGGACGCATATGGCATCTATTCACTTATAGTAGGATTTTAGCTATATAGTAGAAGGTATTGATACTACAACTAACACACCAAAGGGAACTTGGACATAGACTTCTTATTTTTAATTTTTATTATTTATTTATTTTTATATAGTTTTTTTTTCTATTTTTTAGTCTTTTCTATCTATTGTCTGCTTATTGGTTTGTTTGTTTAGTAGTTCTCTCTCCTGGGCAACCAGACACTTTTCACTGATGGTACTGCTTCGTAGACCCCCAATGAATGAGGAGGCTCTTGGCCCTCATACTACCTCTCAACTGAGATGAGGGACTGTAATATAAGGACACCCCACCCCAAAGAAATGGGATTGAAGTGTTAGGAGGTTAAAAAAAAATAAGGAAATGTGATGTTTTGGCCCTTTACTACTAATTTCCTCTGTTGTTTTGTACTGTATTTATTATTATAAGAGAAAAAGCCATTTGTTGGACTGAAAGGGGAAAGTGTAGAGGGAAATAAAATATACCTTAAACTTAAAAAAAAGCAAAGAGGATGGGAGGTTGAGGGTTGGAGGGTGGGACTGGGGGGGGGAATAGGAAGAGGATTGCGATTGAGATGTAATTTGAAGAAAAATAAAAATAAAGGACAAAAAAAGAACCGGATCTGGGTTGGCATTAATTAATATATAGTTTTGTGTGAGAGCATAAATAACTCTTGGTTGTAAGACAGTGAAACAACGTTTACTTCAAAATATCTTTGTGAACAAAGCTGATTGCCCCAGAATTATATAGCTAATTGATGTTCTTTTTTGGGATTCTGTTCAATGTCAATGTCAAGTGTGCAATGTACCTTCTGTCACATCATCTTATGCAATGACACCATTCATTTGTCCATCCAACTGTTTGATCACTCACCTAGCCAACCATTTATCTATTCACTTGTTATCTTCTTACTTAGTAACCCTGTAGATCCCAGTTTCTTTATGCAATAAATCTTATGTGAGTTCTATGCAGTAAAAAAAAAAAAAAAAAAGAAGAGAGAGTGGGGAAAACCCTCGAACATATCGGCACAGGTGACAACTTCCTGAACAGAACACCAACAGCTCAGGATCTAAGACCAACAATCAATAAATGGGACTTCATGAAACTGAAAAGCTTCTGTAAGGAAAAGACACTGTCATTCAAACAAAATGGCAGCCTACAGATTCGGAAAAGATCCTCACCAACCTCACATCTGACAGAGGGCTAATATCCAAAATTTACAAAGAACTCAAGAAATTAAATGCCAAGAAACCAAATAATCCAATAAGAAAAATGAGAAACAGAAATAAACAGAGAATTCACAAAGGAGGAATCCCTAATGGCTGAGAAATCCTTGAAGAAATCCTCAGTTTCCTTAATCATCAGAGAAATGCAACTCAAGACGACTCTGAGATTCCATCTCACACCTGTAAGAATGGGTAAGATCAAAAACTCAAATGACAGCACATGCTGGCGAGGGTGTGGAGAAAAGGGAATACTCCTCCATTGCTGGTGGGAGTGCAAACTTGTACAATCACTATGTAAATCAGTCTGGAGTTATCTTAGAAAACTTGAAATAGCTCTACCTCAAGACCCAGCCATACCACTTATGGGTATACATCCAAAAGATTTCTCATCAAACCACAGGACGTTTCCTCATCTATATTCATAGCAGCCTTATTTGTAATAGCTAGAAACTATAAACAACCCAGATGTCCCACAGCTGAGTAATGTTTAAAAAAACTTTGTTACATCTACACAATGCAATACTACTCAGCTATCAGAAACAACAAAATCATGCAATTTTCAGCCAAATGGATGGAACTAGAGAAGCTTATCCTGAGTGAGCTAACACAGGCTCAGAAGGATGCACATAGCATCTATTCACTTATAATCAGATTTTAGCTATATAGTGCAGCATAACTATACTACAACCAATGCACCAAAGGGAACAGGAACACAGACTTTTTTACCTGTCCATGAGACACTTTGCCCTAATGGTGCTGCCTTGTAGGTCCCGAGTGTATGAGGAAGCTCTTGGTCCTCATATGACTGCTGAACTAGGGTGGGGGACTGATATGTAGGGACACCCCACTCTAGAGGAGTGGGATGGAAGAGACAGGGAGAAGAGGGTGGGAGGGAGGGACTGGGAAGGATAGAAAGAGGATACTGTGATGGAGATGTAACCTGAAGTAATAAATATACATAAAAAATGTATTCATGATAATGAATGTATAGTTCCAGTTCCTTACATTTTAAGCCATTTGATATTTTATTGCATTAGTACACCATAATGTATTTCTTTTTTCCATGTTGATGGGTATTGCAATTTTTAGGTTACTTCTAGAGATGGTTATTCTAATACTCTTATTGACATTCTTAGATATGTAATCTGGTCAGAGTACCTCTAGCATATACCCAAAATCATAAAAATAAACATCTTATAGGACACATATATCTATGGGTTGCTCAAAATCAAGTAGCTTTCACTTGTGTATGAGTATCTTAATTCTCTACCAGCTGTGTAAAAGTATTTCCCCAAATAGTACTAGTTTACACAGCCAGCAAGAATTCCTTCTTCTTAGTTCCTAGATCCTAGTTCTTCACCTGCTTCACAGTATTAAAAATTCTCAGACTCCTTTGTTTCTCTTCTATCTTCTCTAACTTTGAGATTTTCTTTTCTTTTTTTAAATTATATTAGTCGTGACCTATTTCTGTTCATTAAGTCTTTCTTTGCCTGATTCTAATTTCATAAGAAACTCAACCACTGTGTTCTTAACTTGATCATTATCTTTTCTAATTCTCAAATTTATGAACAGTCTTATTCTAAACTATGATGACACTCAAATAGATTCCAGTTTTCTGGCAACTAAAATGTTTCACTCATTTTTTAAATTCAGTGATACTGTCTTTATAATTCGCACCTAGGAACTCTAACTATTGTGCATAGATGTCCTCTAGTCCTTAAGTAGATCTGTTAGTTCCATAGTCTGAAGCACTGTACCTTTTGTCTCAGGTCTCAGGTTTGTTTGTTAGCTTAAACACTGTTTTTAAAACTCATTGAAACCAAGAGTCTGAGGCCTAAACTGGAGATGCTTCCTCTAAAGGATTTGAATATTGTTAGCTTGTCTTGTTTTTCTCTCCTTTGGAATCTAACAGCACTGTTGCTGTAAGACTATTTGAAATTGTGTTACAATGTTATGTAAGTGTATATTCTTCATTTTTGAGCAATTGTAAAATTTGAAATCCAGGTAAGTGAAGCTGAAGAAAACAGGTTTCAGAGTCTCCTTTTCTATAACCTACTTATGGCTTTGAGCTAATGCTCTTTATATTTTTCTTCTCATCTATTAACAATGGGTAGCTGTTAACCCCGAAGTCATAATTATTCTTTTCTTCAGCAGTTCCTACCTTTCTTTGTCATCCTTTTGGCAACAGTTCTGCTGTGTATTCTTTTCACCTTTGGTGCATTTAGCATGTGTCCCTCTCCTGGCTATAGTTCTTTGAAGGCGATATGCATGACTTCCTACATCAGCCTACTCTATTAAGTACCAGATTTGAAGCAGTGCCTGCGCAATGGATGTTAAATGGATATGTCAATGAGTGAATGAAATTTGGAAATCGGTGCATATATAAAAATGATTCCATCAAGCTAGGTATTAGTACAGCAGATCATAAGTATCTCCTTTATTATAGTTCCCTAAGCTTCAATCTAATTTCACTGTTTGTGTTTACCTCTCTGATATATTGACTCCTTGTCCTTACTGGGAACAAGTGGCCTGAGTTAGAATTTATGAATAGTGATCCAAATCTGTAATGGAGCCTAAGAATAAAGCTTTTAAAACATTGATCTGGATAAGGAATTATAGGATATAATAAAGGTTTATTTAGGGTATAAAATTTAAAAGGCATGTTCATCAATAATTCATCAACTCTCCTTAAAAGGATCCTTAGTAAAATCACTTCTATTCAGTACTTTTAATCAATTCTAGTTGCCCCTACTAGCAACAGATTTTGAAAACATACCTATGAAATAGGTCTATTTGCATAGATATTTACTTTAAATGTGAAATTAAAACCACTTTTGAGAAGAAATTTATCATAGTAAATATATATATATATATATATATTGGAAAATCCCCAAACAACTCAGGCTGTTCCCAAAAAAATAGTAAGCTCTCCACAAACTGACGACAGCAAGGCCCCATTGCTGAAGATAACACTCAAACAACTCATTGAGCTTGTAGGGATTTAGCAGGTGCCCCATGTTCTAGTGTCTGCGGCCTAGAAAGGTACTCTGCATCCTCCCTCCCAAAGGAAGAAATTAGGCACCAATGCAACCCCAAAACCTTTGATCTATAATCTGTCCTCCCTACAAAATATGTGAGGGCAATGGTGGCACAAACCTTGTGGAAGTAACCAATTAAAGTCTGATTTGATTTAAGGCCCACTCCATGAGATGGAACTCAAACCTGACATTACGTGGGTGAGTACGGAGAAGAGTTAGATAGCCAAGAGACATAGGGAACACCAAATACTACTGTACTAAAAAAAAAAAAAGTAGCAACAAAATGTCTCCTAATGATATCCTAATATATTTATACATTGGTACATTATTCACCCATCATCAGAGAGGCTTATACTCCATTATATAAATTGTGCCACATTTTCATTATCTGTTAATTCATCAGTTGATGGAGATTTAATCTGTTTCCATATCCTATTCATTATGAGTAGACAACAATGAACATGGACAAGGAAGTATCTCTATAGTAAAATACAGAATTCTTTAGGTATATACCCAAGGACGAATCAGATAGCTAGATCTGGTTATAGCCCTGTTCTTAGTCTTTGAGGATACTATATTGATTTCTATAGTGACTACTTCAGTTTACACTCCAACCAGAACTAGAAAAATGTCAGCATTTTCCCTGTATCACCCATCCATCAGAATCTCTTGTCATTTGTTTGTGCTGAATATTTTGAAGTGTTTACTCGGCCATGTGGTTTTTTTCTTTCTTTCTTTCTTTCTTTCTTTCTTTCTTTCTTTCTTTCTTTCTTTCTTTCTTTTTTTTTTTTTGCAAATTCTCAGGTTAGTTACATCCCATGTCTTAAAATTGAGCTATGTATTTAATATTTTTATATTTTCTCTAATTTAGGTATTAGCCTCCAGATGAACAACTTGTAAAGATATTTTTCCATCCTTAGGCTGCCTATTCACTCATATAATGGTGTCCTTTGCTATACAGAAAACTTTTAGTCTTGGGCTTCCATTTTTCAATTGTTAGTTTTAGTACCTATGCTGTCAGGCTTCTGTTCAGAAAGTCTTTTCCTGTGCCTGAAAAGTTCAAGCACATTCCCTACTTTCTTCACTATCAGATTCAGGGTATTAGGTCTTACGCTGTGGTTATTAATCCATTTGGATTTGAATTTTGTTCAAGGTAAAAGATATGGCTCTAATTTTATTCTTCTACATGCAGCTATCTAGTGTGACTAGGAAAATTTGTTGAAAATACTGTCTTTTCCACAGTGTAGTTTATGACTTATATGTAAAAAAAAAAAAAAGTATCAGGCATCAATAGATGTGTGGGTCTGTCTAGGACTTCAATTCTATTCCACTGATCAATGAGCCTATTTTCATTCTAGTATCAGGCTCATATATTGCCAAAGCCCTCTATTAACTGGGCTTTCTGGATTGTTTCAGCTATTCTGTTTTTCTTTTTGTTTTTCAGGTGAAGTTCAAGAATATTTTACAATTTCTTTGAAAAAAAACCTTTTGACATGTTCATAGTAATTGCATTGAGTTTCTATATTGCTTCTTCATAATATTAATCCTACTAATCCAGGAGCATGAGAGTTCTTTTCCTTTTCTGATATCTTCAATTTAGTATTTATTGCTATAAAGTTTATTATCACAAAATATTGCTGTTTCATATCTAGTATATTTCATATCTAGTCAAGATTTGTTTTTGTTTTGGTTTGGTTTCTAAGTCTCCTGTACACGATATTGTTTTGTTGATTTCTTTCTTGTTATGTTTGTCATTTGCATAGAGAAAGTTTCCTAGTTGAGTCTTTAGTATCTTTCATGCATAAAACCATAACATTTGAAAATAAAGATACGTTCACTTATTCTTTTCTGTTTGTGTACCATTGATCTTCTTCAGTTGTGTTATTGGTCTACCTAAGACTTCATATACTGTATTTAACAGGAATGGCAAGAGTCAGCATCCTTGTTTTGTTCCTAGTTTTAATAGAAATGCTCAATATTTCTCTAGTTACTCTATGTTGGTTGTGGACTTATTATAAATTCAATTTAGTATGCTGAGATATATCTCTTGTATACCTGGTCTCTCTAGGAATTTAACCATGAAGAAGTGTTGGATTTTTGTGAAAGATCTTTTCTGCCTCTAATGAGACATTCATGTTTTCTTTCTCTTTCTTCTTTTCTTCTTTCTTTTCTTTTTTTTTGGGGGGGGGTCTTTCAGTCAATTTATGTGTGAGGTTATGTTTACTGACTTATTCATGTTGAGCTCTGCATGTATCTTTGGGATAAACCCATCTTGGTAGTGTGGGATAATCTTTTTTATATGTTCTTGACTTTAGTTTTTAAATATTGTATTGAGGTATACAAAAATACAAAATATTCTTTTGTATGTTTCTTTGTTTCTATGTTCATCAGAGATATTGGATAATAAGTTAAATTTTGTTGAATTTTTATTCAGTATCAGGGTGAAATACTGATTTTAGAAGAAGAATTTAGAAATATTCTTCCAGCGTTTCATTTATGGAATAATTTTAAGAGTACTGTTGTTAGCTCCTCCTTGAAGGTCTGGTAGAATTGTGCACTGCATCTATTTTTCCCTAAGCTTTTATTAGTTGGGATATTTTGAATTACTACTTGTATCTCATTAGATGTTATGGGTTTATTTAAATTATTCGCTTCATCTTCATTTAACTTGGATAGTCCAGATATATCTAGAGATTTGTTTATTTCTTTTAGATTTTTCCAGTTTTGTAGAATATAGATTTTAAATGTATGAGTTCATGATTGTTTCAATTTTCTAGGTTTCCTTTGTAATGTTTCTGTTTTAATTTCTAATATTATTAATTTTGATATGCCCATCTTTCCTTTAGCTAATTTGGTTAAAAGTTTATCAATCTTAGTAATATTTTATAGAACCAACTATTCATTTATTGATTCTTTGTATTTTTTTCATTTCTATATCATTAACTTCAGTTGTGAACTTGATTATCTCTTCCCATCTTTTCTCAGTGTTATTTGTTCATTCTTGTTTTGTAAAAGCTTTTCAATTGCATTATTAAGTATTTAATATGAAATCACTGCAGTTTCTGATGAGGGCACAGTACTATTAACTTTACTCTTCAAGCTGCCTTCTCTTTGTCTCAAAGGTTTTGGTAGGCTGTATTTTCACTTTCATCCACTTCAGGGGAGTTTTTTTTTCTTTTATAATTATGTTTATTACTTCAAGTTACATCTCCCTCAGAGACCCCCCCCCTCTACTCTTCTCCATCCCACCCTCCCACCCTCTACCCCCTCTCTCACTTATCCTACTCCTCCGGTGTGGGGTGCCCCAACATCTCAGCTCCCCTTAGTTCATCAGTCATATGAGTGCTAAGAGTTTCCTCTTACATTAGGGGCCTACATGGCAGCTCCACTAGGGCAAAGTATACCACTAATGGGTAACAAAGTCCATGTTCCTGTTCCTCTCGTTCTGTTGGTTGTAGGGTAGTTATCCTGCAATATATGTCTAAAATCCAGTTAGTTAAGTGAATACATGCTATATACATCTTTCTGGGTCTGGGTTAGCTCACTCTGGATGAGCTTTTCTAGTTCCATTCATTTGGCAACAAATTGCTTGATTTCCTTGTTTCTGATAGCTGAGTAGTGTAAATTATAATTATGTAAATGTACCACAGGTTTTTTAAATTCATTCTTCCATTGAGGCACATCTGGGTTGTTTCCAGTGATTTCCTTCTCGATTTCTACCTTGACTCAGTTTTCATTCAGCAGTTTGCTGTTTAGTCTCCGTAAGTTTGTGTACTTTCTGCTGTCACTATCCAAACCTATTCCTATGTGGCCAGATAATATGTAGGCTGTTATGTCAATTTTTATATATTTATTGAGTTTTGATTTGTGTTCTACTATGTGATCAAATTTGGGGAATATTCCATAGACTGCTGAGGAGAAAGTGTATTGTTTAGTGTTTGGGTGGAATGTTCTGTAAATGTCTGTTAGGTCTATTGGCTTGTGTTGTCATTAGCTTCAGATTTTCTCTAGCTTTTATATGAATGACTGATGGTGAGAATAGAGTATCGAAGGCTCACATTATCAATGTATTAAGGTAAATCTGTGGTTTTAAACTTCATAGTGTTTCTTTTGTGAAATTTGTTGTCTCTGAGTTTGTTGTGAACATATTTAGAATTGTAATATCTTAGTGAAATTTTCCTTTAATGAGTTTGATACATCCTGTTTCATCCCTTCTGACTAGTTTCATTTTGAAGCTTATGTTTAACACATTAAAATAGCTGCATCTGCTTGCTTTATAGTTCATTTGCTTTGAAAGCCCTTTTAACATTTTTACCCTAAGATAAAGTTTGCCCTTGAAGTTGAGATATGTTTCTTGTATGCAAAAATGGATGGGCCCTGTTTATTAATTCAATGTGTCACTCTCTTTTTATTAGAAAAATAAGACCAGTAATATTGAGAGTTATTATTGAACAAGGCTTATTAATTTCTGTTTTTTTGTTATTGTAATGTTGTTTTCTTAGACCTCTTTTGAGTGAAGTAAGTTATTCCTGTGTGCCTTTGGGTGCATTTACATTTCCTTCAGACTGAATTACCTTCTACCATCCTCTGTAAAACTTGCTTAGGCATCAGACGGTCCATAAATTTGTTCTTATTATGGAAAGTTTTCCTTTCTCCTCCTATAACATTGATACTTTTTTTGGGTCTAGTAATATGGTCCAACATGTGTGGTCTTACAGAGCATGTATCAGTCCAGGCCCTTCTGACACAAGTCTCCATTGAAAAGTCAGGTGATATTCTGAAGGAATTCTCTTTGTATATCTTGTATATACAAAGATATATATATATATATATATATACATATACATATACACAAAATATATCTCTTTGTGTATTCTTTTCAAATTTCATTATCTGTTCTTTGTTCTGTACTTTTATTGCTTTTATTATTATTTGCTCTTTTGGATTTTTTTTTTTTTGGCCTTTGTACTTGGAGTTCTGCATGCTTCTTACATGTGGATAGGACATCTCTTTCTTTACACTTATGAAATTTCTCATGTGATTTGTTGAAAATATTTTCTTTCCTTTTGTTAAGATTTCCCCACAATCTATATCTATTATTTTAGTCTTTTTTTGTAGTGCTTCAGAGTTCCTGGGTGCTTTATTCCTGCATTGTTGTTGTTATTGTTTTAGGTTTAACATTTTCATTGATTTGATCCATTTTTTTTTACCTTGTCTCTGTGACCTGACATTCTGTCTCCCACTTAATTCAATATGTTACTGAGGCTTTTGTAGAAAAATTGGCTAATTAAATTATGTACTAGTATTTATATTATATTTAATTTGTTGGCAGGTTAAGGATTAACCCACCCTTAAAAATGAGCACACAGAGGCCTGATGGATTTTAGTAAGCCTTGGCCTGAATTGAGCAATCTTGGGCCCTCTAAACCAGCTCTTAATTCTATTCCCCTAAAATGACCCCATATGTACATATGTCCCCTGGGCTGTTATTCACCACGCTATGCCAATGTTCCAGGTCACGTGGAATGACATTCTTTTCTCTAGCCCATGGCGTGTGTCCTCCTTCCTGCTCTTTGTTTTGGTGCTTGTCTTGAAGGTTCCTTCTACCATGAATTTCTCTGCTTTAGAAGCCCGCACCTTAGTCCTACCTACCTCTGTCCTTGTCCAATCTCAGGCCTCAACATTTATTCAACCAATTAGAGGCAATGATTAGAAAACAAAGTATCAGACAGCAAGCAGGACCAATTAATTAACATCTAAAATGCATAACATCACCCCATCAGACTTTCCTCGTAATTTTTCTTTCTTTTTTAAATTCTTGAGTTTTTTAGTCATTTCAATTTTTATTCCAGTCTAGCTTTTCTTCAGATTGTATCTGTTTATTAAATTCCATTTTTATATACTGAAGTGTTTTTATTACTTCATTCAATTCTGTGGTTTATCTTTCTGCATTCAGCCATTTTTTCATATCCTTGTTGAACTCCTTGACTATAATCATAATTGGTATTTTGAAATCATTGTTTTGTGCAGCAGCTAAACTGCTCTTTTAGGGAAAAAATGGCAGTGCTGGTTTCACAAAGAGATATTGTCTTGTTTGTTCCTGTTGTTTGTGGTTTTGTGGTGTGATCTAGACTTCAGGTAGTTCTGTCATTTACAGTATTTTGGGGTCTGGAAATCTGTTCCAGCCTCTTTTGTGTATGAGTTTATGTCTTTACTCACTTTTACTCCAACTTGTAAGGTTGCAAATAACCTTAATTTTGCTTATTTTTCAAGTCTTGGGCCACTCTGTAGTTGTGAATAGGACTTCCCATGGTCCCAGTTTGGCACATGGTCAGGGTGGCAGAGATGCAAGAATAAGGGACTTGCCCTCAGGATCTCCAACTAAATGGGACCTAGCAGGAGAAGGAGGTGGGGCAGTGACTGTCAGGCAGGCAGGCCGGTGGATTGGCTCTGGGAGTTTTTACCCAGAATTGTTATTTGGACTGCAGGTTTGGGGTCTTAAATATCTCAAACCTGTGCGGTGGATGTGGTGCCTGACAAGTGGGCAGCCAGGAGATGGCACTGGGTCTGGAAGTCTCTAACTCAGGTTCTGGGTGGGGCTTCACACAGTCTGAGAACCCAGTGATGTAAAATTTTATTCCATTTTCTAGTAATTAAATTGCTGCTTCACCTAAAATATTTTTATATTATGCAGGTCCCTGAAAATAGAGAATACCCAGTGCCAAATGGTTTTGGTAAGAGAATCAGGCACCATCTTTCTATACTCATAACCTACACTTGGACACTTGAGCAAGTTGTAATTGCAAATGAAAAAATAGGTTGTTTTCTTTTTCTTTTTTTTAGCATCATGTAAAACATGATATAAGATTGCAAGGCCCTATTAATTATTAGACTTTTATCATATATACATGTTCCTCAATTTTGATATTTATTTACAGTTTTATGATATTTTTTTGCTTCCAATGACCTCACTGGCTACTTAGGATATTTGCCAAATGTTGTCACTGGTTAATTCTTTGTACTGTCCCAAACCAAAATGAAAAGTATCAAGCTTTAACAATTGTTCAAAAGTTGTATTTTATTTTCATTACCTTTCTTTCTTTCTTTCCTCCCTTCTTTCTTTCTTTCTTTATGTATTTATTTATTTATTTATTTATTTATTTAGGGGTGAAGGAGGTAGTGTACACTCTACAATACTGTTGAGAAAGGCTGAGGAAAACCCATGAGAGTTGCCTCCCCCTTCTCCCATATATGTCTTGAAGGTTGAACTCGGTTTGTTAGGGTTAAAGTCAAGTCCATTTATCCAATAAGCTATTTCACAAGCCCTGGACGTTTTGCTATGAACTTTAAAATATATGCAGTATTTTCTATCAAGGTAGGTTATATTTTATGTATAATATTAACATATGGAATTTACACTTTACATTTATGCATTGTATGATACCATTAAGAGTAAATAAGTTAGTATTATGACAAAGTGGATTTATTCTCAGAAGGTTTTATCTATTGATCTAATAATCATCATTAATCATTCTGATAAAATATTACCATCATAAGAAAAAATTCAGTAGTTCAACAAAAAGATTGGAACTTCAGGGTTTTATTGTTGTTGTTGTTGTTGTTTGTTTGTTTTAGTACATTATGTAATCCAAGCAAGGCAATCCAGTCTGGAGCAACAGCTCAAGTGTCAGAGCCACAGCTCTCTGTCCTTTCTTTGTAGCATATGGGCTTATTACCAGGGCACCAGCCATTTTATGCTCTATCCAGCTACAGAGTCACGGGAAGGATTGCAAGAACTGGTGCACGTATCACATGACTTGTGGTGCATTAGCTGGAATTACTCACGTGACCTCACTGAGCATTACAGAGAGCCACAGATGCGCATATTCTTACTGGCACTAAATGTTGGAGTGTTAAAACTATGTAAACTAGTGGGGACACCTAAAAGTATCTTACTCTTGCTGTCCATTTACTGATTGATTTGTCACTAAGACAAATAAAATCAATCAATCAATCAATCTTTAAAAGAGAAAAACATGGGTAATTTCATACACCACAATGGGAAAGCAAGCACAAATGCCAAAATATCCAAGTGGTTGTAGAACATCAAAGTTTTTGGTGATTTTCTGTATATATAATTTTTTTTTCAACATTTTAAAAGACATTACTGCCTTTAAATGAAGCTTTTTGAGGCTGAGAATGAAAATATGCTTCTTGGTAAGTTTTCGAGAGAATAACTGTGTCTTGTGGTTGGAAACTACTCCCAAAGCAGAAGCAATAGTTTACACAGTGTTCACTTGTGTCTTCGAGAAAAGGCCAAAAGCAACACATTATTGCATATATCAAAGATAGCTACTCTGTGTGTCTCTATGGGAAAATGATTCAAAGAAGAAATCTTTGTATGTGTTGGCCTCCACCCAGGGAAAGATTTTGGTCAGCCCCAAGGGCTACATGGACAGACTATTTACACTAGTAATGGTTATCTGTAAATAATAATGTGTCTGAATTATTTCTGCAAAAGTTTAGGAAATTCAGTAATAATATTGAATATCTTTCTTCTGAGAGCCAGCGTGTTTCAAAACAGATGCAGTCTTAACATCAGTTTTGAAGTGAAAGTAGCCTATTGTTAGCTTTACTAGGAACAAAGTAATACTTAGGAGAAGGTATGGCCTGAAGCCCTACGTCTCTCCCAGCACAACATAGACTGGGAGGAGTGGCTCATACCTGTAACCCCAACACTTTGGAAGTGAACAAGCAGGATGATAAATTCAAGGTCACCCTGGGATACATGAGCACAGTATCAAATTAAATAAAATTTAAAAGAAAAGCACATAAAAAGATGAAAGAGGTAGTATATGAAGCACGTTTGTCAAATTTGTTAAATTAGTTCATCAAAAGTTTGAGTTTTAAAGTAGTTATAGTAGAGGAGCTGTTTCTGTAATGAAATATGTTTATATCAAAGTCATAAAACTACTTGTCACGTAAACTCTAGTATGTGTGATATTCTAAATTTTAGTCAAACTTTATCTTTTGAATATTTTCTATTTCCAGATTTTCACATATGTTAATGTTTTTATACATTTTTACATAGATAGACAAAATGTCTAATGCAGACAGTAAACTTAGCTTCTTAAAATCAGTTGCATTGGTGAGGAATCTTAAGTTATCCCCATAGAGCAAGAAACAGGAAATCATGCTCTTGAAAAGATTAGTTACATTCATTTTGGTTTGGATCTGACAGTGATGAAATGAGAGATGACATGGGACTGGGTGATTAAGCACAATTCAATAACATGATGCATCAATAATGTATAAACTCTATTCCCAAGTTAATTTTTTCAAAGCATGAAAGGGTATTTATACTTTGTCAGCTAGACTCTTTAAAGAATGTACTGTTGCTTTTAGGGAACAATGTTTATTGACATTAAGATTTTTCTTCTATGTAGGAGGAGCCTTTTGTAATGGTCTCTGAAAATGTCTTGGGAAAACCGAAGAAATACCAAGGTTTCTCCATTGATGTTTTGGATGCCCTATCTAACTACCTGGGTTTTAACTATGAAATTTATGTTGCACCGGACCACAAATATGGAAGCCCACAAGAAGACGGGACGTGGAATGGATTGGTAGGAGAACTTGTTTTTAAGGTAAGAATTCATTTATCTCATACCAAAAACTCCAGCTGTAATCAATGAGAGCTGTTTTCATATGAAGCAGTTTGACAGAAAATATTTGTGATATTTAGTCAAGGGACTAACCCAGTCCTAGTTAATGAACTTTATGAATAAAACTGGATAGTAAAACAAAATTTAAATTTAAATATTGCCTATAACAGAAAAGGACAATTTCAATCTTCTATCTTTCTTTTGGCTTTCTATCTCTTGCATTCTGTTGATTTTCTTAGGATTTTCTAATGTAGGTAGTTCTCGAGGTCAGATAGGAAGTTTATAAGTATATTTTTTCCTCATCTGGTCACTTCTTCAACATCAAACTTTAACAACTTTAACCTTTGACACATTAGCTGCTAACATTCTGTTAGAGCTGCAGTGATTTGTGAATTGAGGTGGATCCACAATGACTGTCATATAACAATTGTCCTAACCTGCTGCAGTATCCATTACCAACAGATGATCACCTCTACTATCTGGTACTTTTTAAAGAAGTAGCATGGAGCAGTAGACTGTACACGATTGTAGAAAAATGTGAGGTAAGGAGTAACATTTTATATACACAGATACACAGACACACAGACACATAGACACATGAGCTCTCAAAAACACAGATGTATACATGCATATGTATATATATATAAACATGCACACATACACACACATATATATGTATGTATGTATGTATGCATGTATATATGCTGGGGAAGGAAAGAGAAGAAAAGATTATGGAAGGGTAATTGCTCTTGGAGATATTTTTGCTTTTAGATCTATAGAGAATTGAATATGATAATAAGTCAAGAGGGAAAAAGGAAAGAGGAATTTTACATAGTGAATGTAAGAAAGATAAACATTCTGGAGTGATTAGGAGTTAGTTTGAGAAATGTTTCATAAGAGAAAGTTATTAGTATGTGTCTTTGAAATATACAGGCAAGACATTGGGAGGTTGAGTAAGATCATAGTGCTTCAACTTTCTTGGCAAAAATAAGCCATGCAGTGTGCTGACTGTGTTGGAAACAGGTGTTATATAAGAAACTATAGGAGGCCAAGGTGGGACACACCTTCAATCTAAGCACTCAGAAGGCAAAGGCAGGAAGATCTCTTTGAGTACAAGGCCAATCTAGTGTATATAGTGAGTTCTAAATCAACTGAAGCTATATAGTGAGACATTTTGTAAAAAAAAAAAAAAAAAAGAAATAATAATAATTAAACAATTAATTAATTAAAGCATTCCAGAAGATACTGAAGGAATGAACTAGTTACAAAGGGAGTTGAGAGGTCATTGGGCCTGAGGATGGGACCAGAGTTTTCCATACTTTTCAAATCTTAATATATATATATATATATATATATAAAACAAATGAATTATTTATTTATTTGTTTGTTTATTTATTTATTTTAGTTTTATCCCTTTTTTATTTAAGAATTTTTTGTTTATTTTATGTTCAAATCACCATCCCCCTCCCTCCTCTTCTCCCAGTCTCACCCTCCCACCCACTTTGTCCATATCCCTTCCTCATCCAGTACCAACCCAATCTAACACATCAAATCTCATAAGGACTAAGTGCCTCCTCTTTCACTGAGTCAAGAAAAGGCAACTCTGCTAGGAAAATGGGCTCTAGAGAGAAGCAACATCATATAATTCCAGGATAGACCCCGTTCCAGTTGTTATGGGATACACTTGAGGACCAAGCAACCTGTCAGCTTCATATACGTAATGGGCCTAGGACCAGTCTTGCAAGTTCTCTGCTTGGTGATTCAGTTGATTTGAGTCCCCATGTGTCCAGGTTAATTGGCTATGTTGGTCTTCTTGTGGTGTCCTTGATCCCTCCAATTTCCTCAAACCTTCCCCTAACTTTTCCTCAAGACTCCCTGATTTTTGTCTAATGTTTGGTTGTGGATCTCTTTTCTGTTTCCATTATCTGCTGGATCTTGTCCAGATCCCTCTCTTCCCTCACTTCCAACATCTATTTTATCTCCCCTACTTAGAGGGATTCAAACATTATCCCTTGACACTTAGTTTCCTTGGATCTATGAATTGTAGCATGGTGATCCTGTACATATTTGCCAATATCTGCTTATGAGTGAGTAACTACCATGTGTGTTTTTTGGATCTTCATTAGCTTACTCAACGTGATCTTTTCTGGTTCCATCCATTTGCCTGCAAATTTCAGGATATCCTTGTTTCTGATAGCAGAGTAGTATTCCATTGTGTAAATGCACCACAAGTTCTTTATTCATCTTTATCCAAGATTACCCATATAACCAATATTGGTTGAGGGACATCTGTATTGTTTCCAGTTTCTGGATATTATAAATAGAGCTGCTATAAACATAGTTGAAGTAATGTCCTTGTGATTTGGTGACACATTTTGGGGTATATGCCCAGGAGTGGTATAGTTGGGTCTTGAGGTAGAACTATTCCTAGTTTTCTTAGAAAGTGCCAGACTGACTTTCATAGTGGTTGTAAAAGTTTGTACTCCCACCATCAATGGAGGAGTGTTCCCCTTTCTCCACATCCTTGCCACCATGTGCAATCACTTGAGTTTTTTAACATGGCCAATCTAACAACTGTAAGATGAAATCTGAGAGTCATTTTGATTTGCATTTCCCTTATGACTAAGGATGTTGACATTCCTTTAAGTGCTTCTCAGCTATTAGAGTTTCTTCTGGGGTGAATTCTCGATTTAGCTCTGTACTCAATTTTTTAAAACATTTATTACTTCAAGTTACCTATCCATTACAACATCCTCCCTCCACCCCCTCCCACTCTCCCACCCTCTACTACCTCTCCCACTCATCCCACCCCTCTTGTGTGGGGTACCTCTATGTATCAGACCCTCCCCTCTGTTCATTAGTCACATAAGGTCTAAGAGCTTCCTCTTGCACAAGAGATATACATGGCAGTTCCACTAGGGTGGAGTGTTCCACTAACAGGTAACAAAGTCCATGCTCCTGTTTTTTTGAGTCTATTGATTGTAGGGTGCTTATCTTGGACTATATGGCTAAATTTCAGTTATAAGTGAATATATGCTATACGTATTTTTCTGAGTCTGAGTTAGCTCACTCATGAAGAGCTTTTCTAATTCCATCCATTTGATTGCAAATTGCATGACTTCCTTGTTTCTGATAGCTAAGTAGTATTACATTGTGTAAATGTACCACAGTTGTTGTTGGTTTTGTTTTGTTTCTTTTTATCCATTCTTCAGTTGAAGGACATCTGGGTTGTTTCCAGTTTCTAGCTATTACAAATAAAGTTGCTATGAACATAGTTGAGGAAGATGTCCTTGTGGCTTGGTGAGGAATCTTTTGGATATAGACCCAGGGTAGTATGGCTGGGTCTTGAGGTAGAGCTATTCCAAGTTTTCTAAGATATTGCCAGACTGATTTCCATAGTGGTTGTACAAGTTTTCACTCCCTTCAGCAATGAGGGAGTGTTCCCCTCTCTCCACTCCGTTTTTTTTATTGGATTATTTGGTTTGTTGGTGTTTAATTTCTTGAGTTCTTTATATATTTTAGATATTAGCTCTCTGTCAGATGTGGGGTTAGTGAAGATCCTTACCCAATCTGTGAGCTGCCATTTTGTTCTATTGACAGTGTCCTTGACCTTACAGAAGCTTTTCAGTTTCATGAGGTCCCATTTATTAATTCTTGATTGTAGTGCTTGAGCTATTAGTGTTCTATTCAGAATGTTGTCTCCTGTGCCAATGAGTTTAAGACTTTTCCCTGCTTTCTTTTCTCTTAGAGGAAGATGTAATACATTGGTTCTCAGAGGCTGATTTCAGTGCTGATATCTGGTTACTGTCTTTTCTGAGGAATTCACTGATTGGTTAATAAATGTCCCTGATGGCCAACTAGCTGGGTAGAAAGCATATAGGAAGGTGTGACTTCCTGGGATGAAGAAAGGAACCCTGGGTTACACAGAGAAAGCTTCCTTTCTTCAAGGAGATGGAAGCAGACAGATGTGTCTGAGAGTTCTGGAAAGTAAAACAAGTCACATGACTGGTTGGATTTACATGGTCTGAGATTAATTTAGATGAGTTAGTTGAGAATCTGCCCAGTTATGGGCTAAGTGTTGAAACATTAAAAGGTCTTGGTGTATTCAATTATTGGAAAAAAAGGCTGCCACATGTTTCTGGTTGAAAGGCCTACAGGCCTCTAGCTAAGGCAGGCCTACAGGCTTCTGGCCACAGGCCTCCCAGCAGGCCCAGACGGCTACCCTGCCAGGCCGCTGCTGGCTGTTCCTCTGGTCCAATATAACAATTTATTTTTATTAATAAGTATCAAGCAGCTGCCCTGCCAGCTGCCCCATCAGGCCGCCATGCCAGGCCTATAGGCATCTAAGGTGAGTCAGGTCTGCGGGTCCCCAGCTAGGCCACCAGTTGCTTCACTGGCTTAATATAAAAATTTGTAGTTATTAATAAATATATTAATTAGTTAACAGAGTTTAGGTTTCAGGGGGTGATGGCCACCCTTGGTGCAGAGCTTCATCCCCAGGACAGATCAGGCCACCAGTTAAAGCCAGCCAGGCTTGTTGGCCTCTCGCCAGTCCACTGGCTATTCCACCAGCCTGATATTACAGCTTATACTTATTAATAAATATAGTTGATAACTAAATTTCAGTTTCACTCTTCTATTAGATTTAATCTGATTTTATGTTGAGGTCTTTGATCCAGTTGGACTTGACTTTTGTGCAGGGTGATGAACATTAAATTATTTGCATTCTTCTGCATGTAGACATCCAGTTAGACCAGCACCATTTGTTGAAGATACTATCTTTTTTCCATTGTGTGGTTTTGGCATCTTTGTCAAAAATCAAGTGACTGTAAGTGTTCGGGTTTATTTCTGGCACTTCAATTAGATTCCAATTGTCAAATCTGTCTGTTTTTATGCCAATACCACGCATCTGGGTTCTTTTTTTTTCCTATTGGTTTGAAGTAAAGCTTGAAGCCAGTGGTGGCGATACCTCCAGGGATTCTTTTATTGTACAGGATTGTTTTCACTATCCTGGGGAACTTCAAATCCTTGAAGAAAGAAATTGAAGGGGACATCAAAAGATTGAAAGATCTCCCATGCTCATGGATAGGTAGGATCAACATAGTAAAAATGGTTATCCTACCAAAAGCTATATACAGATTCAATGCAGTTCCTCTCAAAATACCAACAGAATTCTTTTCAAACCTTGAAAGAACAATTTTCAACTTCATATGGAATAACAAAAACCCAGAATAGCCAAATCAATCCTGTACAATAAAGAAACATCTGGAGGTATCACCATCCCAGATTTCAAGCAATCCTAAAGAACAATAGTAATAAAAACAGCATGGTACTGGTATAGAAACAGACCAGTTGATCAATGGAATCGAATTGAAGACCTATAAATAAACCAACACACATATAGTCACTTATTTCTTGACAAAGAAGCCAGAACCATACAGTGGAAAAAGGACAGCATCTTCAACAAATGGTGCTGGTCTAACTGGATGCCAGCATGTAAAAGAATGCAAATTGACCCATACCTATCATCTTGCACAAAAGTTAAGTCCAAGTGGACCAAAGGCTTGAACATAAAGTCCAACACACTAAATCTAATAGAAGAGAAAGTGGGGGAAAGCCTCGAACTCATTAGCACTGATGACAACTTCCTGAACAGAACAGCAATAGCTCAGGCTCTAAGACCAACAATCAATAAATGGGACCTTATGAAACTGGAGAGCTTATTTTTCCATAAAAAGTTGAGAATTGTTCTTTCAAGGTCTGTATAGAATTGTGTGGGGATTTTGATGGGAACTGAATTGAACCTGTAGATTGCTTTTGGTAAGAGGATCATTTTTACTATATTAATCCTACCAATCCTTGAGCATGGGAAATATTTCCATCTTCAGATATATTCTTCAATTTCTTTCTTCAGAGACTTGAAAAAAAAGTCAAAATGGTCTTTCACTTGCTTAGTTAGTGTTACACCAAGGTATATTTTACTGTTTGTGGCTATTGTGAAGGTAGTTGTTTCCCTAATTTCTTTCTCTGTCCATTTATCATTTATATAAAGGAAGGCAATGGATATTTTTAAGTTAATTTTGTATCCAACCACTTTAGTGAAAGTGTTTATCAGCTGTAGGAGTTCTCTAGTAGAGTTTTGGGGTCACTTATGTCTATACTATCGTATCACCTGCAAATAGGGATAATTTAATTTCGTCTTTTCCAATTTATATCCTCTTGATCTCCTTTAGTCGTCTTCTTGCTCTAACTAGAACTTCAAGTACTATGTTGAAGAGATATGGAGAGAGAGGACAAGCTTTTCCTGTCCCTAATTTTAGTGGAATTGCTTTAAATTTCTCTCCATTTAATTTGATGTTGGCTATCAGCTTGCTGTATATTGTCTTTACTATGTTTAGGTAAGGGCCTTGTATACCTGATCTCTCCAAGACTTTTATCATGAATAGGAGTTGTATTTTGTCAAAGGATTTTTCAGCATGTAATGAGATGATCATGGTTTTTTTGTTTGTTTGTTTGTTTGTTTGTTTTGTTTTGTTTTTCTCACTCTCGGTTTGTTTATATGGTGAATTACATTGATGGATTTTTGTATGTTGAACCATACCTGCATTACTGGTAGAAGCCTACTTATCATGGTGAATGATATTTTTGAAGTGTTCTTGGATTTGGTTTGCAAGTGTTTTATTGAATATTTTTGCATCAATATTCATGAGGGAGATTGGTCTGAAATTTTCTTAGTTGAGTTTTTGTGTGGTTTAGGTATCAAGGTGATTGGAGTTTCATAGAATGAGCTTGGCATAGTTCCTTCTGTTTCTATTTTGTGGAATAGTTTGAGGAATATTGGTATTAGCTGTTCTTTGAATGTCTGGTAGAATTCTGTGCTAAAACCAACACAGCCCTGGGCATATTTTGGTTGGGAGATTTTTGATAACAGCTTCTATTTCCTTAGGGGTTATGGGATTGTTTAATTTGTTTATCTGCTCCTGATTTAACTTTAGTATGTGGAATCTATCTGGAAAATTATCCATTTCATTTAGATTTTCCAATTTTGTCGAGTATAGGCTATTGAGGTAAGACCTTATGATTCTTTGGATATCCTCAGTGTCTGTTTTTATGTACCGTTTTCATTTCTTATTTTGTTAATTTGGATATTGTCTCTGACTTTTAATTAATGTGGCTAAGGGATTACCTCTCTTGTTGCTTTTCTCAAAGAACTAGCTCTTGGTTTCATTGATTCTTCCTATTGTTGGTCATTGTTTCTAATATATTGATTTCAACCCAGAGTTTAAATGTATCCTGCTGTCTACTCCTCTTAGATGTACTTGCTTCTTTTTGTTATAGAGCTTTCAGATGTGCTTTTAAGTTGCTAGTATGAGATCTCTCCAATTTCTTTATGAAAGCACTTAGTGCTATGAACTTTCCAATCAGCACTGCTTTCATAGTGTTCCATAAATTTGGGTATGTTATGCCATTGAATTCTAGAATGTATTTAATTTATTTCTTTATTTCTTCCCTGACCCAGTGGTCATTGACTAGAGAGATGTTCAGCTTCCATGAGTTATCAGACTTTCTGTTTTTTTCTGTTGTTGTTCTTGTTGAAGTCCAGCTTTAAACCATGGTGATCTGATAAGATACAAGGGGTATTTCAATTTTCTTGTACCTGTTGAGGTTTGCTCTATGACCCAATATATGGTCAGTTTTGGAGAAGGTTATATGAGGTGTTAAAAAGAAGGTTTATTCATTTGTGTTTAGATGAAATGTTCTGTAAACATCTGTTAGGTCCATTTAATTCATGAAGAGTCTTAGTTTAATTATTTCTCTGATTAGCTTATGTGCCGATGATCTGTCCACTTGTGAGAGTAGGGTGTTAAAGTCTCCCACTATTAATGTGTGGAGATAGATGTGTGATTTAAACTTTAGTAATGTTTCTTTTACAAATGAAGCACCCTTGCATTTGGTCATAAATGTTTAGAATTGAGATGATATTTTGGTGTATTTTTTCCTTTAATAAGTATAAAGTGTCCTTCTCCATCTTTTTGATTAATTTTAGTTGAAAATCCATTTTATTGGATACAAGAATGGTTATTCCTGCTTGCTTCTTGGGTCCACTTGCTTAGAAACCTTTATTACAACCTTTTACCATGAAATAATGTCTACCTTTGTTGCTGAGGAATATTTCTTGTATGCAGCAGAATGATGGATCCTGTTTCACATCCATTCTGTTAGCCTGTGTCTTTTCATTAGAGAATTGAGTCCATTGATGTTGATAGATTTTAGTGACCAATGATTGTTGCTTCCTGTTATTTTGATGTTGGTTGTGTGAGAATGTGTGTGTGTGTGTGTGTGTGTGTGTGTGTGTGTGTGTGTGTGTTATCTTCTTTTGGTTGGGGGTTATCTATTTCCTGTGTTTTCCTGGGTGTAGTTATCCTCCTTGGGTTGCAGTTTTCCTGCCAGCACCTTCTTAGGGCTGGATTTGTAGATAGGTATTGTTTAAATTTGGATTTGTCATAGAATATCTTGTTTTCTCCATCAATGGTGATTAAAATTTTGCTGTGTATAGTAGTTCTAAACATTTGGACTGCCATCTGTGGTCTCGCAGGGTCTGAAAGATATCTGCCCAGGTCCTTCTGGCTATAAGAGTCTCTGTTGAGAAATCAGGTGTAATTATGATAGATCAGCCTTTATATGTTACTTGGCCTTTTTCCTTTGCAGTGTTTAATATTCATTCTTTATTCTGTATGTTCAGAGTTTTGATTATTATGTGGTGGGAGGAATTTCTGTTTTGGTCCAATCTATGTGGTGTTCCGTAAGCTTCTTGTACATTTATAGGCATTTCTTTCTTTAGGTTGGGGACATTTTCTTCTATGATTTTGTTAAAAATATTTTTTGGGCTATGGAGCTGAGAGTTTTCTTCTTCTACTCTTATTATTCTTAGATTTAGTCTTTTCATCATGTACCAGATTTCTTTAATGTTTTGTGTCAGGCACTTTTGAGAGTTAACATTTTCTTTGACCAATATATCTATTTCTTGAATTGTATCTTCTAGGCCTGAGATCCTCCCCTCCATCTCTGTAATCTGTTGGTGATGCTTGTGACTATAGACCCCTTTCCCTTCCCTAAGTTTTCTATTTCCAGGATTTCCTCAGATTCTGTTTTCTATATTGCTTCTATTTCCATTTTCAGGTCTTGTACCATTTATATTCATTTCCTATACCTGTTTGATTGTGTTTTCCTGTAATTCTTTAAAGGAATTATTCATTTTGTTCACGTGTTTGTTTATGTTTTCTTGCATTTCTTTAAATGATTTATTCATTTTGTTCATCTGTTTAATTGAATTTTACTTTATTTCTTTAAGAGATTTATTCATTTCTTCTTTTAAGGCCTCTATCATCATTATAGGCTTTGATTTAAGGCCATTTTCTTGTGCATCAGGTTTGGTAGGCTAACCAGGGTCTGTTGTAGTAGGATAGTTGTGCTCTGAAGGTGCTGTATTACCCTGGATCTTCTTGGTTGTATTCTTACACTGACTTTTAGCCATCTCTCATGCGTGGATTATCCTGGCTGTTCTTTGTGTAGCAGGCCTGAGTGCTACGGTGTTCTTGGTGTCACAGGATTGAAGTAGGCCAGTGGAGCAGTGTCTGAACAACAGAGCTCAGAGAAACAGCACCAAGCTCAGGACACCTGGAGGTCCCCCAAAGTACTCTGAATTTTCCTGGTGCTGGAGGCCTAGATGTTGCTGATGTAGCTGGCCTAGTGTCAGCCTGGATATTCCTGGTGTAGCTTTTCTTGTCACAGATGGTAGAGCGACGGTCCCACAATTAAGTAGAGTTTCTTGCTACAGTGAGCCTGGGTGTTCCTGTTCTATCCTTCCTGGTGACCTCTAGATATTCCTGAAGTTGCAGGCTTCTTGACCCTAGGTGGAGCTGATGTGGATACTGGCAATGGATATGCCGAGATGTTTTTGAAGTTGCAGGCCTGGTGACCTCAGGTGGAACTGATCCAGGAGATGAGGCTAGATCCTTCTGGAGTATCTCATTCCTAGACGTTCCTGATGTTGCAGGCCTGGATATCCCTGAGGTTGCAGGCCTGGGGACCCCAGGTGGTGCAGGTCTGGATGATAGAGCTGAATGTTCCTCAAACTGTAGATCTGGGGACTCCAGGTGGCACAAATACTGAAGATGGAGCTGGGTGTTCCTGAGGTTGAAGGCCTGGATGATCCTGAAGTTGCAGTTCTGGGGACCTCAGGTGGCGCAGGTCCTGAAGATGAAGCCTGAAAGATCAGCACTCAGCTCAGGGCAGCTGGGAGTGTAACAGACCACTGAGCAGAGCAGAGATTTGTAGACGGAGGGGAGAGGAGGGATCTAACTTGGGTGTACCTGAAGTTGAAGGTCTGGAGACTCGAGATGTGGCAGGGTGGGAAAAATGGAGCTGGATGTTCCTGGTGAATGAGGCCTTGTAAACTCTGGCTGGGCGAGGTTGGTACCTACTTTTCAAATCTTAAGCAAAGGCCCATTGTCCATTTGTGATGAGTTCAGGTATTCAAGCTCTTTGTATCTTGAAAAGATTAAGATAATCAGAAAAATACCAATCCTCTTTTCTTACTCTTTCACCTCAAAATTCTTTCATTTTTTCTGTTATCCTACTGACAACTCAACAGCTTTGATTTGAAGTAGATAGCCATGGTTACCCGTGATATATTTACTTAAGAGAATTTTAACTCAAGAAAATCTTTAAGGTTTCTTTAAATCAAAATGTCCACTTATGTGGAAAACAGTTACTATGAAGTTTAACCAGATTAATCAATCCAGGAGTGAGCAATGAAAGAAACTAAATTTGGTTTCATTACGCAATGCTGATAGACTGGTAAACCTTACCCAGGTGCAGTGCTTAAACTTACAATAAATTCAGCATATGTTGTGTAAGTCAATTGACAGGGTTTGGTAATTGCTCAGATCGAGAGGTTGAAGAAATATCAAAGACAAAGCTTTTTATCTTTTCTGTTCAACTACATCCATAGAAAAAGACATCCTTTACTACTATAATCTCCCTAGATTCACTTCTAGCTTGGCTCTAGCTGCTGTCATCTATGCTGCATTTGCAAAGTTTCTATAGCTTTACTTCTTCTCATTCATCACTTGTATTCATACATACATGCATGCATTATACATACATACATGCACACATCAATACATCATACATACATACATAATCTTGCTGCTTTTCTTTCTCTCCTAAAATAGTCTATTTCTGCTAATCTGGTGTGTTTGTGTGTGTATCCAAATCTAGATTCTCTTTATGAGATAAAATATGTAATTTTTATTCTTTCTTTTCGTTCATTACTTTCTCTTGTTCACCTCACCCTTCTTCTTTAAATCTCAGTTTCTCCCTTCATATTTTCTGTTCATTTTCATATCCTATGTGCCTACCTGTATGTATATAAATCTAAAATTTTAATATACTTATTTCTCTCTCTCTCTCTCTGTGTGTGTGTGTGTGTGTGTGTGTGTGTGTGTGTGTGTGTGTGATAGAGAGGTAGTAAATATATAGTACATGTAGTACATGTGAAGAGTACAACTTGTGGAAATCAGTTTAGTCCTTATAATGCATGGGTCCTCAGTTATTGGACTCAGATGGTCAAGCTTGGTAGCAACTGCCTTTATGCAGTGAGCCAACTTTCTGGCCTAAATTTAAATTCTGGGTATGGGATAATTATTCTTCTGAACTTGGTTTATTTCTCTTGATATAAAGATCTCCAGTTCCATGCTCCAAATGTCATTATTTCATTCTTCTTCATGGCTAAGTAAAATTCTGTTGTGTGCATGCACCTCATTTTTTCCATCCTTTCCTCTGTTGATGAAGATCTAAACTAGTTTTATATCATAGTCATTGTGAATATTGTAGAGAAAAATATCAATAGAGTAGTCTGGATGATGTAGTCACTTCTCTTGTGAAAGACATAGCATGCTGTTTCAATTAGCTTGGAAAAAATAATCTTTAAATTTGTCTAAATAACTTGCCCTACCAACTTTCCTTCTGTTCTGTTCTGTTTCTCTCATTCACCATATTCCAGGCTGTGGTCTCTAATCTTTCTCACTTTAAAAGAACCTTCTCTGGCATCCATCTGTCTTCTTAGAATGCTTTTTGCAGATAACTTTTCTTCACCTTACATGTTTTCTGTATCTGGTTAAGAATTGTCACAAAAGCCTTCTGTAGTCACTGGATTCAAAAGTCCAACTTCCATGTTCTACATTCTCTCTCCCACTTTTTATTTTCTTGTTCTTTATTAACAGATATAAAAAGCTTTTTAAAGTTATCTACCTGATCATTACACTGCTTCATGTTAAATTGTAAGATAAATTTGAGATTTTTTATGTCTTATAGCATTGTTAAAGTCCCAATATTCAAGAAATGAGTAGGAGTTAAGTGGGGTCTTCATACAGCATTAGATGATAACATTATCCTGATCATAGTTCAGTGTTCTTTATAAAATTTCTACAAACTACCCATAGTCTCCTGTTTGACTTTATGTCTAAAAAAATCTTCATCCTCATGACAAGACTAAATATTTTTATTTTTGTATTCTAATATTTCAGGCATTTAGCATGTTCCACTGTCACCTCTACCTCCCTGAAATTGACTTAAGAATGATAACCCTAACTAGGATGGGGGAAACTAAAGAAGGAAATAGTGAGAAGAGTATTTTGAATGTTGCATAAAGACTGTTTTAGAAATGAGGAATAGAAGCCAGATATCGGTCAAAATTTTATGGGTGTTGATTCCTGAAGTTCTGGTAATTACTCCATAAAATAGAAACAACTACTTTTTCTATGATATGCATAAAAATAAACAAGGCAATGAGAGTTTAAGAAGCTTGGTCAAAGTCAAATTGCTAATACATGAAGAACTAGGGTCTGAGCCAATTTTTGACTCTAGAGCTGTGGATTGGCCTCCTTGGAGCCAGCCAAACAGAAAGTAAAATAAGTAATTTGATATAAGAGTCTGGAGTTCAGACATGGGATCTGGAATGGACATATCTGTGAGGCTTATCAGCATATAGATGGAATTTAAATTGCCCCTCTGCCTTTCTTTGCCCCATTTCTCTTCTATCTTCAATCTCTTCCACATCTATGCTCCTTACCACTGCTTGAAAAGGCATTCTCATCTCAAATATAACCTCTCTATTTTCTAAGTTAAATTAATTAGGTGTCTTTGGTTGCAAATGGCAATCCAATTGAAGTGAAAAGATAATTTAATGGCTCACAAAGCTAAGCTGCCAGGGACAAGATCCAGGAACTTTTCACCAGGCCTTGGAGTTGCCTTCTCTCTTGCAGATCCGCTTCCTGAGTGTAGTCCCAGTTCCCAGGCAGTCTCTCCTGTCTTGGCAGCAAGGTGACTTTCAGCAGCTCCAGGATTAGGGCTCAGCCTCTCATCTATCCCAATATAAACATTAGTGTTCTTTTGCAAATAGCTCTGATTCAGAACCTCAGCCTGAATACACACTGGCTTTGACAATGAAATAGTGTGTCCAAGAGGAGGCAGTGTTCCCAGTATCAGGCAAGCACAGCATGCCTGTGTACTCCACCAACATAGAGAGGATGGAGTAGAATAAGCAAATGCAGTGCTGCTCGAGGAAAAGATGGCCAAACTGGAAGAAGGGGGAATGGTTAAGAAAGAAAATAAATAATGTCCTTTTTTTTTCTATGCAAGGATAATTGTAGTGAATTAGTAAGGGCTTTTGGAATGCAGATCAGCCTGATACATGACAGCGTATGATCCTGGGGAACAGATGTAATTCCTGTTAGAGCCCAGGACACTGAGAAAAAGGGATTTTGGACTCTGCTTCTCTTCAAAAGATGTTGAGCAGAGCTGAAACGGGCAGAGCCCAGTTGAAGCTGTGGCTCTGATAGACTTGCAGCAGAGATTTGTTGAAGGGCATGACTGAAAGGTCTCAGAAACCTTGAGAAAGCATCCTGCTGAGGGGAGTGGCTACAAGAACAGAGAGAAAGGGCAATGCACCATAAAAACCTGGAGACACCATGCCCTATTTAAGGATGAGAGAGCCCCAGGAGAGAATGGTCCCCTGGAGAGATGCCCTAGCAAGAGATGCCCAAGGGAGAGATGACAAGGTGTGAATCGACATATGCCATCTGCTAGCCCTGAGGACACACTAATATAGCATGAGCTCTGAGGCTGTAAGAAGCAGGTGTATAGATAGCCTTGGCACATAAACTGAGAGGCGGTGTCCAAGAGAGAGACTCTTGCCACCAGCCAGAGTTCAAGGAGGCTGAGAAGAGCCACGATTCTGCCTAGCTGAACCTCCCATAAGTAAGCTTGGGCTGACAAGAATGTTCATGAAAACTGAATGCTGAGATCTGTGGCTTGTTGGCACCACAGTGGCAAGAGCAGAGTAACTGAGGCAGGCCAGCGGGCAACAAGAACACTGGCCCCATTGTTCATGGATCATATACGATCTGAAATTGTCATGAGCAGATGGTGAGGAGAACCTAGGCCACGTGAATATAGCCAGCACTGAGGTGGTAGAAACCTGATGGATGGTGAGGAGAGCCGAAGCCTCAAATGATATATATCACCTGCCCAAGGCCAGAGGCACAGCAGCTATCCTGAGGGGTTTAGCTAATTCAAAGTGTGGCCTGAGGTGTCTGTGAGAAGCTGGCCCCAAGCTGAGAGACTGAAGCAGGCTGACTGCCCAAGTTGGTGAGCGATGCTACGCCATGTGCTTAAGGAAAAAGCCTCAAACTGAAGATGAATTCAGGTGGAGGCTGCCATAATAATGCCAGAGCCAGACTGCTGCATGTTGTTTAAGGTGTGCCTGCAGATAGAAGGCTGACAACTTTGGCCTCAAGGACCCATGGCCTTGATATCCTTTCAAAAAGGTGAGAGTAGGGTGTTTAAGTGTTCTTAGGAATTAGGTGTTTATAGGTTATAGGTGTTTAGGTATTAATAAATGTAGTTTAAATTTTTTTGTTTGCAGATAATTATCAAAATTATAAAGAAACTATCAATAGTTAAACATATGCAAATAAACTGGCAGTGAATTAAAAGTTATAATGAGCATATTAATTAATTTACAAGCAATAGGCCATAAAATGTTTGCAAGTCTGCAATGAAGAATTGTTGTTGTCAATACTTTAGAGGTGTATGAAGGGACTATAAGATCCATAGTAAAGATCTAAGACCACAGAAGAAAACAAACAGAATGAACTTACTGCCTTCAAAGAAAAAAACTAATGGACAGGATACCCTAAAGGAAATCTATTGCAATGGAGTAGTGCATTTAAAAATGTAACAGCACAGTAGGAGATGGAATATGATTGAGTTTATAAAGAAAAAGTGTGTAGTACACCTTCAGTTTGAGTTATTTACTGTTGTACATATCATTATATAGACTCCCACTTCATTTAAAGACACATATTACAGTTCACGTATGTGACAATGTTGGCAATTAACATACATCAAAATCAACAATGCATTTTGGAAGTGAGTATATGGTAATTACTAGCATGTGAATAGAACTGACTCTTGCCAGCCCAATCCTTTGTATTTTGTATTTATTAACACTTAGTACTCACAACAGAAGGGTTAATTACTACCTCAGTGATGCAAGTAACAAAACAAAGTGAAGGAACTTTAAGTGGTCACATAGCCACATCAGAAGTCCATGTTTTAAACCGGGCAGTCTGGTTCCAGAATCCAAGTGCCAGTTTAACCTTCCTATCAGTTAAGTGAAGAAAGGGGGTCAGAATTCATGTAGTGATATAAATGCATATTAGTGAGGTCTAAAGAGTTGGCTCAGCAGTTAAGAGTATCAGCTGCTCTTCCAGAAGACCTGAGTTTGATTTCAACTACACACATGAAGGATCGCTGCCTTCTGTAACTCTAGTCCCAGAGGATCTAAGACTTTCTTCCTGCCTCCTCAGGCATCAGGCATGTACATGGTAAACAGACATACATGAAAGCAAAACACCCATTCACATAAGATAAAATGATAGTAAAAATTGAAAAAATATGTATGTATCTGTAGAGTTTCAAAGGGTAGTTTGAAATGATGTAGACTAGATATGCTCACAAGACAGAATCTGAGATGGGAGTGTTGACAACCACTGAAGAAAAAGTGTGATTTTTGCTGGAATTAAAAGTGTGGGAAGAAAAATAAGGGCATCTTAGGCAAGCTGAAGCTGAATGGGATCTATATAAAGTGTGATAAAATGTAAAATGGGTGCAAGTATTTGAGTTTTTAGAAAGGAATGGAAAATTCTGAGATCTGTGTGTATACATATATAATATTGCATATATATGCATATATATACATACATATATGTATATTCATATATATTCATGTATATATATATAGAGAGAGAGGGGGGATCTTATTTCCATAGTCTTTCATGTGAAACTCAGAAGACTGAGAGACTATGTTTACTTTCTATGCCAAGTACATCAGAATGCACTATGTTTATCCATTCATTTGCACACATTTCTGAATGACTATTATATATTCTGGGCATGGTGGTTACCACCATATAAATAAATGTAAGATAATTGTTCTTAGCTTTAAATATTTCATAGAATACACGAAGTCAAAGTATAAATAAATAACAAAAACACAGTGTGACAAATGATATAGTGCCTGGCAAATCATAGGCCAGGGAGCAGCTCCTGCCTGGGAAGAGGAAAGGATTTCATAGAATCAGAACACTTGAGCTGGGTCTTAAAAATGAATATGAATGTAAAAGGCAACAATAGGAACAGTTATGAAAATGGATTTATCATGTTCAAAAATTCAGACTTTCAGGGTGGGTTGATATGGGGAAGGCTCCCCTTTTCTGAGGAGAATGGGAGGTGAAAAGGGGGAAGAAGGTGGGAGAGGGTTGCAATCTGGATGTAAATTTTAAAAAACAATTTAAAAAAGAGGTCAGACTTCATCATTTAGCTGACAAAAGTTACGAAAGGCTTGTACATGAAAGAAAATTGTGGTTTAATTAAGAATTTAAGAAGATAGCTTAGATAGGCCTGAGGAGGTACTGGAAAAAAGAAAAATACTTTTTAAAGATAATATATTTGGAAGTGAATGGATGCCTATAATAAAATGCCTGCAATAGATTAACAGAAAAGTTGATTTGGGGGAAATTGTTAATATACTAGGATGTAAGTAATGGTACTTGAGAACTCAGAAGAGATAAAGGAATGAATCCTGCTCAGAAATAGAATAAATGTCCCAATGCTCACATAACAGAAGACCAATGCTATAGAATAAAAAACACTGTGGGAAAGAACAGCCAAGACACAGAACCTTGCCTGTTGACATTGTGGCACTATGCCACCTGGTAAGCTCCCCAGTGAAACTGTCTAGGAATGGTAGGTTATTGATCTAGAATGCAAGTAAACAGTGTCAAGGAATAGAAAGAACACACGGAAACACAACTAGAAGTGCTGGATTAGTGGTAGATTGTTCACTGAGTTATTATTTGAGTCCCCAAGTTATTGCATCTGAGCAAGGAGAACTGGTGACATTGTTTCTGCTACTAGGTTAAGATAAAGAGTAGAGGGGAAAATTGCCTTTAGATACAGCTTAGAGAACTTCAGGGTGATGGTCTGTTTCATACCCCCTTCTCACATCTACACAGGAAGAGGGGGCTGTAATTACTCTTGGCAAGGATGAGGCTTACCAGCTTCACAGTCAGGCTGATCTACAGGGAGGCACAACAAAGAACCACCTTTCTCATCACTGTCTTGTAGGAAGTCCAGTTTGTGGTGGCAGAGTGCCCATAATTCCTGTGTTGGAAAGAGGCCAGAGGTTTCTTTATGGAATATGAGCACACACATCTTTACATGCTGCCACATCCTTTCAGGAATGCACGGTATCCTTCAAAATATCTGTATTCACCAAGTTTTTGACAGTCACCAAATCAGAACCTCTCCCCATTCCTCACTTCCCCATAGCTGCTAAGCAATGGGTGCCAATGATCATTCTGAGGTGTGATGTAGTTTTGCAAACAAAATGTTTTAGAAGAGATGCCTTGAACAGGATATTTTGAAAGAAAGAATTCCTTGTGGATATCTTAAATCAACATTTAAGATGTTAATTTTTATATTAGGCTAAACACATATTAATGGGCTAATAGAGTGTACTAGATGTGGGCCTGAAAGAAGTTCAATTGGCACATGTGGGAAGATGTTTTGCAAGTCTGAATGTTAAATATTCAATTTTGGTCCACTGGATACCCTTGTGAGATAGTGCTGAAACATGTAAGTAGCAGATTGCATACACTGTATGTGGAAGGAAGAGACAAACCCTTTCCCTAAACATTTGTTGTTGACATGGAGGTTTTAGCACAAATGAACACAAAGGATGAGGAAAGATCTCTGGAAGGATAAATTATAGAGATGCAAACTCCCTAGTGGATTGTTGTAGGAGCAATTTTCTGAATTTGCAGGTGATAGATAATTGCCACCCATTACAAACATCAAGGAGCAATTCAATCAGATAAAGGACTTGAATCATTAAGCATGTGGCGTAATAGATGGCAAGCATAGGTAAGTGGCGATAATATGACTTGAATCCAGCTAAAGACCATGAACTGGATGTTTGCCAAAGGGAATGATGCTGTCCAGGAATGGCTGTGGGTTTAAGGACACCTTATAGGCAAGGGCGAGCAAAGCTTCAGGAAAATATGTGTGGAATTAAAAAGGCTTGGTAGGTTAAAGGTTATAAATGAACAGACTACTGCATCAGTCAAAGCCGAGGTGATGTAGAGACCAGAGCCCTGATGTGAAAACCCTTTAACTGGGATATATAAATCCTGACATCTGCTGTTGGCTATTGAAATTCCATCTATTACCTCAGCTCTCATCTATCTCAGGCCAGGGATCCAGGAAAACTGAATGAATAAGATGACTTCAAGCACATAAAAGAACGCATATATGAGTGAAGCCATTCAGCAGAAAATTTAAAAGATAATCCAACCATGAAATGTTCTGTGATTCTTGAGTGCATACTTGTAAGGTACAGTGTTTAGATTGTGTGGTCATTTTTCTTTAGGATGTAAACTCCATGAAAAATTACAGTTGAAGTTACTTTGGAAATTACAGATAGGGAGTAGTTTGCCTCCTGTCGACATTGTCACAGTGTATTGTTGTTTAGGAATGTCATTGATCTAATAGAGGATTTATGTCTTCTTTCTTTGAGTCTTGAGAATGAAGAGAAATAGAAACACCTACATGGGAAACTTTGAAATACTCTCTCACCTTACAGCAGTCGGTATACAGAACCCTTCTGAGGAAGTTTTGCTAAGGTTTTCATACTAAATTTCAGAATGGATGCTTGGACATCGAGTCATTTTTTTTTTTAAGACAATTGAGATGAACTTTGTCCTTCTATCATGACACTTCCCACAGCTATGGTTCTGAGCCTCAAGGATTTTGATGTTTACTTGAGACTTGATAACTCCATACTGGTAGTCTTCAAATTAAGTTTTTTTCCCTGACGAAATAAAAAAATGACCAAGGCTGAACTGTGTTGAAGTAGGCAGTGACCCACATTGACTACAAAGATTCCCTATGCACAGTGGATTGCTGAGACGTTTTCCACATTACTGTATGTGGTGCATGGGGAGTGTCCCAAGTCACTCTCTTCTTACAGACACAGTCCCTGGCAGCTTGATCTCCCCTCTCTCTTATGAGAAATTACATTCCCTTGTTCTGTTCAGACTGCTAAATATATAAAAGTATCCCAAGAAAATTCTAGGCTTTTTGAACTTTTCACTGTAATTAAAACAAAAGTTCACTCAAATCTTATTACTTGTCCTTGGTTTGAATTTTGTCAAAATACAGGTTTGCAATGCTTGTGCTTCAAGTAGAAATTGCATTTGCACACTCTGTCTGCAATTAGCTTTGAGATGACCCCCCCAGAAAACAGAAAGTATCTACACAACAAAGTTATATCTGATGATCTGTTTCTTGAAGTTAGAGCAATATCTCTTAAGGATTGCAGAAATGGCATTATTTTTAAGTTTCTTATAATGCTATAGCATGATACCTGAAATATGACAGTATATAAATAACAAAAACTCTCCTTGTTTACCATCTGTTATATATTTATTGAGGCCTAAGTTGGTACTGGAACTCTGAGAAATGTTAAAGATGCAAGACTGAGTTCCTCTTTTCCAAGAATCAGATAGATAGTTCAAAAAGGGAGTGAGAGAGTAAGGAGGAGAGGCTCCAGCATAAACCTAGCACATTCCTTCTATGCTTCCCATTCCCAGTAAACTCAACTGGTCAAATAGATTTCATTCTCATTCATAAGTAGAAGACATGAAAATATGTTCCTTTACTCAAGCCTATCACCTGAACTAAAGATTTGCATCTCATAATATTCACCAGACCTTTTCTGTTACATGTCTAATGGGAATCTCAAACACCTCGTGTTCCAAACTGAATATCCAGGTCTGTCCTCTAATTGGATCTGCCCTTTTACATGATGTATCAATAATGGGCATTTGACTGCAAACCTGGAGTGGACCAATAGTACAATCATTTGTCAGGCCTCCACCTGTGTACCGGTACAGTGCATCATTCTTTTCTTTCAGAATTAATCCCATAGCCCAGTACCCCTAACAGCGACATTGTCTTTTCTCTCAGTGACTATTTTTAAATAAGTAAATCAAGTGGATTCATTTAAACTATCATTTCATGCTCTCCCTCTAACTCTAGGATAATTTGCATTGATTTGAATTCTTGTACTGCATCCAGTGCAGCATTTGCTCACTCGTTCATGTATACACACCCCCAGTATCTGCAAATATGTTCTATTTCCTCAATCTAAGTAGTCATTAGAGATATATCAAGTTGAGAAAAATAACAGTAATAATTTAAATGAACACAAACAAAGGAATAAATAGAGGAATGAATAAATATTGGGGAAGTAAGTATGGTAAAGAGATAATATAGAAACTACCACAGCAATAAAGATGTTCAGGGTCACCAAGCTCCTGAGCATGGCCAACTCTGTGCTTTGTTCACCTCTTCCCTCGGGCAGACGATTCCCCTTCTTAGAATTTCAGACTTGGCCTTGAGTTCATAGTGGTGGAATGGCGCCCTTATGTTGAGGTGAGTCCCAGATAGGTGAGCTGAATATACAGGTTCTCAGCATACCAAAGCCAAGGGCCTGGGTGGCATTCTGAAACAGAAAAATCATGAAGCCCATGATTTCTTTCTAAGGGGGGGGGGACTTTATTCCTTTTCTGCCAAATTTTAAGATTTTATCAAAACATTAATTTCTACCAAACTGTAAAGAATAAGAAGTTGACAAGCTTTTCTTTAGAAAACTACTGTAGGCAATAGTATGAAATATATGATTATAAAATATTGTAGTTGTCTCTAGAAGTTAATATCATTGAGAAGATAAAACATATATTGAGATGAGCATTGCACGACAGGTAGAGAAAAACAGAGGAAGGAAGGACTCACTGTTAGCTGGGGGACAGAATCTTAACCAAGTGAAAATACATTTAAAACCTGGAAACATGGATTTTTTTTTTCACTATGTGATTTTAGGCTGGAGGAGAAAATCTGATATGAAAACTAGTGAAAGTCCCATGCTTCCTAAGACTTTAAATTAGGTAGTATGTGAGAGTAGGCATGTATGAGGCTTGCTGAAGGGAGTTAGAAGCCAGGAAGGCATGTTATTGAGAGTGGATGATTACAGGTAGATGAAGAACACCAAAATCCAACTAGTATTAATTTTGTTTTTACTGTCATTGTGTTAGAGACAAAACATGTATTGATAAATTAAAAACATGGATATTTAGATATATAGGTATGCTGCACATTACCAAATGTCTATTGATCATAATAAGTACAGGAAAAATGAAATATTCTAAAAATGCTTCAAGAAGAAAATGCTTAAGTTAATCAGAGCACCTTCATAATCAATATACATTTTGAATATTTGTGTGCTACCTATTTGTTGAAAGATGGAGTTAGCAACACCAGTAGATCCTTAAAACTCTGCCATCTTTACGAAGATCAGAGTAGGGTATTGCTATAGCTTTTTGCTCACACAAGACCATATTTATGGAAAAAAGGAAATACACATACATAACTATGTATATATAAAAATGGAAGTCTAAAGGGACTTGCATTGATCTTAACATGGTAATTCTACATTAAGAAATACAATGAGAGGGCTAATATCCAAAATCTACAAAGAAATCAAGAAATTAAATGACAAGAAACCAAATAATCCAATCAAAAAATGGGGAACAGAGCTAAATAGAGAATTCACAAAGGAGGAATCCCTAATGGCTGAGAACACCTGAAGAAATGCTCAACATCCTTAATCATCAGAGAAATGCAACTCAAGATGACTCTGAGATTCCATCTCACACCTGTCAGAATGGCTAAGATCAAAAGCTCAAATGACAGCACATGCAGGCGAGGGTGTGGAGAAAGGGGAACCTTTCTCCATTGCTGGTGGGAGTGCAGGCTTGTGCAATCACTATGGAGGTCAGTATGGTGATATCTTAGAAAACTTGGAATAGCTTTGTCTCAGGACCCAGCCGTACCACTTCTGGATATACACCCAAATGACTCCACACCGAATCATAAGGAAGTTTCCTCATCTATGTTCATAGCAGCCTTATTTGTAATAGCTAGAAACTGAAACAACCCAGATGTCCCTCAACTGAAGAATGGATTAAAAAACTGTGGTACACAATGGAATATTACTCAGCTATCAGAAACAATGAAATTATGCAATTTGCAGCCAAATGGATGGAACTAGGGAAGCTCATCCTGAGTGAGCTAACCCAGACTCAGAAGGATGCACATGGCATCTATTCACTTATAGTTGGATTTTAGCTATATAGTATAGGACATCTATACTACCACCAACGCACCAAAGGGAACATGGACATAGACTTTGTTTGTTTGTTTGTTTGTTATTTAGTTTTCTCTCCCTGGCAATGAGACACTTTTCCCTAGTGGTGCTGCCTTGTAGGCCCCCAGTGTATGAGGAGGCTCTTGGCCCTCATATGACTTCTGAACTGGGGCGAGGGACAGTTATGTAGGGACACTCCACTCCAGAGGAGTGGGATGGAAGGGTTAGGGGGTAGAGAGTGGGAGAGCAGGTCTGGGAAGGGAGAAAAGAGGACAAAATGATGGAGATGTAACCTGAAACAACAAATAAATAAATTTATTAAAAAAAACAAATTGGAAAGGAAGAAGTCAAGTTATCACTATTTGCAGATGATATGATACTATACATAAATGACCCCAAAAAATGCCACCAGAGAACTCCTACAACTGATAAACATCTTCAGCAAGGTGGATGGATACAAAATTAATTTAAAAAAATCAGAAGCCCTCTTTATACAAAAGATAAATGGGCTGAGAAAAAATTAGGGAAACATCACCCTTCACAATTGCTGCAAACAATATGAAATACCTGGGGGTAACTCTAACCAAGCAAGTGAAAGACCTGTATGACAAGAACTTCAAGTACTTGACCAAAGGACATCAGAAGATGGAAATATCTCCCATGCTCATGGATAAGTAAAACCAACATAATAAAAATGGCCACCCTGCCAATAGCAACATACAGATTCAATGCAATTCCCATCAAAATACCAACACAATTCTTCACAGACCTGGAAAAAAATAATTCTTAACTTCATACAGAACACAAAAAAAAAACAGAATACCTAAATCAATCCTGTAAAATAAAAAAAAAAAAATCTGGAGGTATCACCATCCCAGATTTCAAGCTATACTACACAGTAATAATAATATAAACAACGTGGTACTGGTATAGAAACAGACCAGTTGATCAATGGAATTGAATTGAAGACCCAGAAATGAACTCACACACCTATGGTCACTTAGTCTTTGACAAAGAAGTAAAAACAGTACAATAGAAAATGGACAGCATCTTCAACAAATAGTGCTAATCTAACTGGATGTTGACATGTAAAAGAATGTAATTAGACCCATACTTATCACCTTGCACAAAACTTAAGTACAAATGGATCAAAGACCTTAACATAAAACTGGACACACTAAGTCTAATAGAAGAGAAATTTGGGAGAAGACTTGAACTCATTGGCATAGGTGACAACTCCCTGAACAGAACACCAATAGCTCAGGCTCTAAGACCAACAATCAATAAATGAGACCTCATGAAACTGAAAAGCTTCTGTAAGGAAAAGACATTGTCATTCAAACAAAACAGCAACCTGCAGATTGGGAAAAGATCTTTACCAACTTCACATCTGACAGAGGGCTAATATCTAAAATTTATAAAGAACTCAAGAAATTAAACACCAAGAAACCAAATAATCCAATCAAAAAAATTGGAAACAGAGCTAAACCGAGAATTCACAAAAGAAGAATCTCTAATGGTAGAGAGACACTTGAAGAAATGCTCAATATACTTAATCATCAGAGAAATGCAACTCAAGATGACTCTGAGATTCCATCTCACACCTGTCAGAATAGCTAAGATCAAAAATTCTAATGGCAGCACATGCTGGCGAGGTTAAGAAGAAAGGGGAACACTCCTCCATTGCTGTGGGAGTGCAAACTTGTACAACCACTATGAAAATATGTCTGGTGATATCTTAGAACACTTGGAATAGCTAGCTCTACCTCAAGACCCAGCTGATGGTGTAGTGTTAAGTATTCTAAATCTTAATTAATTATTCCTTCTTGCTTTCTGTTACTTACAATGAGTCTGATTGGTTAAATAAAATGCTGAGGCCTGTCTCTGGGCAAAGACAGAGAAAGGTGGGACTTCCTGAGATTAGAACAGGAAACCTGTGCTTTAAACAGAGGATTAATTCATTCCAGCCAGGAACAGCAGGAAAGAGGACGCACACCATGTGTTAGAAAAAGGAACCTCATTCCACATGGCCAGGAACATCGGCACAGAGTGGAGAATGGCAGTCCAAGGGGACATATGTATATATGGGGTCATATTTGGGTAATAGAATTAAGAGCTAGCTTAGTTGCGCCATGATTGCTCAATTCAGACCTAGGCTTGTTAACCCCCCCCCCCCAAGAAAGAAATACAACGAAAGACTTCTGGTTGTCCTTCAGTATGAGTCCTACTGTTTTTTGTTTGTTTGTGTGTTTGTTTGAATGATTGCCAGATGGCCTGTCCACAGCATGAATTCACCAGCTTCCTCCCTGGCCTATTGCTGTCATGTAACTTAGTCCTATCTAGTAAGACTACAGCTAAGATATCTGAAAAAGCTTCTAGGAAGTTTCATTCATAGAAAGAGCATTCCTTATTTTGATCCCTGTCGATTATTCTGTCTGGGATGCCAGTAAATGGCTGGATCTCATTCAAGAATCATATAGTGTGAGTTAGAAGCTATACGCCAAAGGAGAACAGTTCAACAACAATTCTTAGGCTGTGAGCTAATATTTGGGGAGAGACAGAAAAGTTTGAGGGCATTACATTGCTCTGGAGATGGCCTGCCTAAGTGGGCAGCTCCTGACTTTTCTTTGTGACATTAGGTAAATGACTTAATCTGACTCGCTTTCCATACTTGCAAGTTTGCAATATTAATAGTTTTAACTCATACAGTGTTTGTGTCAGTAAATTGAAATAATGATTGA
This sequence comes from Lophiomys imhausi, assembly GCA_907164525.1. NCBI lineage: Eukaryota > Metazoa > Chordata > Mammalia > Rodentia > Muridae > Lophiomys > Lophiomys imhausi. The sequence goes on from CAJQZJ010000594.1 coordinate 6,215,030, forward strand.
AAACTAGTAGTGAGTACTATGTAAGTGTTAAATGATACTAATAGCTGCATTAACAAGATAGGACCTATTTATTCACAGCACTTCAAAATTAGGTTAATTGCCCTACCATGTACTAAATGTAACCATATTAATTCTGTTCTTCAATGAGTTCACAAATGCCCTGAATATAAATGTAAAAAGAAATATCATTTAATATTATTGAGTGTGACTTAATGTCAGAATAAAAATTACTTTAACGACACTTCCATTAGTTCACCCTAGAGATTTATTCATTTCCATACATATATTTGAAAATTAATGCTAAATGTGTTAAGTATTTTAATTTAAAATTGATCTGTAACAATGTGATACTAAGCCATGTCTAGTTTCAAATAACTGCATAAAATCTTGACTTTGAAAAAATTAATAACAGCATTTATTCCAGATTTTGATGCATTTTCTTCATTATGTGCTTCTCCATGTTCATGTAGGTATTAATTCACATCCTATATTTCTTAGAAAAGGTATATTGGAAGTTAAGGCCTGAACTTATATTATTGTTACATATGTATATTACTGAATATCAAACAATCATGTAATAATATCATAATAAATGATTTTACAAAAAAACGAAGACTGCTATTGTGCTACAAGTTACACTCCATTGGCTACAAAATGAGTGACCAGAAACTGCTCAAGAATGACCACCTGATCAGTAACATATCACGTAACAGATGTGGCCTTCGATTCTTCCCTCCTCTCTTCGTCATTTCTCCCTCCCCCTTTTCCCTATGTTCTTCCCCCTTCTTTCTTTCTAGGCTCCCCATTTTCTTTTCATACATGTATAGCATTAGTTGAAGTGCAACAAATATCAAGTAATATTCAAAGGAATTTTCAAGAATAAAATTAACTTATAAAAGCTCATTCTTGTGAAAAAGAAGAGAAAATATTTTCCGAGTACAGGATAACTATCTTACAACCAACACAGCAAAAAGAACAGGAACATAGACCTTGTAACTGGAACACTTTGCCCTCATGGAGTTGCCATGTAGACCCCTAGTGCAAGAGGAATCTCTTAGCCCTCATATGACTATTGAACTGAGGGGGGCTGATATGTAGGGGCAACCCACTCTAGAGGAGTAGGATAGGTGGGAGAGAGGGAAGAAGCTGAGAGGATGGGACTGGGAGGGGCGGGGAGAAGGGACTGTGATGAATGTGTAACTTGAAGTAATAAATAAACATTAAAAAAAAAGAAACTCAATGAGCTGAAATTGTGCAAAAACTCTATGGAAACATTTCTGTTTCTTATTTATGTAGTGACAATAATAATAAGGTAGGACTGCCAGGGGAAACTTTATGATTGAAACTTATAATTGGCTGTTTGAAAGATTCCAAATTTCCTGATCAAGATGAGTGGTATCTAATGGAAACAGATACATTCTTCTCAGGTGAAAATTAAGTTTCTATAAGTTGTATTTGCAAAAATTAAGAGAAGAATGTTCTATGATTTGAATTTGGCATATTTTAAATTTTTCAATACTTATGATTATTTTATAGGGAAATGAGTATGATTTTATTCTCAGATAAAATTATAGATGTATTATAGTAAAAGCAAACATTAATTAGCATTTTTGTACCATTAAACTATTGATGAGAGGATGAATATCTGATTACTCATTTATTTTTAGTTCAATAATGCATGTTCCAGAGCACTTAAACACTGTGTGAGAAACCTGTTTGGATAATAATGCAGTAAAGAATATTGATAGTTGCCTGAAAAGCACATCTACACTTTTGGGTAATGAGATGTCAGAGTGGAGGAAATTGAAGAGGTATGTGGTTGTAGTGATGGCACAAATGATATCTCCATCCCTCCTGCTGTGAAAAATGAGGGTGCTGCTTCCAAAACTCCCAAAAGTTGACATAATGAATGACAGATAAATACTGAAAACATTTAAGACAGATGTGAAGATGCAAATGACATGAAGAAACACGTACAAAACCAGAATGATCTCCAAAGCCAATATGAAAATACTTAGAAGGGCTTTTATTTTATTTTTTTTATTTTTCTAGGGTCTCATTGAACAGTATTTGCAAATTGTATTTGATCTTCAGCATAATATCCTACCAAATAAAATTATCTGGACTCCAAATCAATTTATGTGCATATGTATGTGCATGTAGGTGTGAATGTCTTTCCTTGTGGGTGTGTACATGTAAATGCATATATATATATATGTGTCCTTGGAGGCCAGAAGTCAACTTAAGGTGTAACTTCTAAGGAGCTATATCTTTGGGTTGTTGTTGTTGAAAGATTTATTTATTATGTATACTGTATTCTGTCTGCATCTATGTCTGCAGGCCAGAGGAGGGCATCAGGATGGTTATGAGCCACCATGTGGTTGCTGGGAATTGAACTCAGGACTGCTGGGTTCAGCCAGTACTCTTAACCTCTGAGCCTTCTCTCCAGCCCCTATCTTTGTTTTTTGCGACAGTCTATTCACTGGCCCGAAGCTCACCAAGTAGGCCAGGCTGTCTGGGCAGCATATCCCAGGTTCTGCATGTCTCCATATCCGCAGAGCTGGGATTATAAATGCACAGCACCTTGCCTGTGCTTTGTTTGTTTGCTTTCTTTATTTTTATGTGATTTTGAGGGGTTGAACTCAAGTTCTCAAGCTCCTGTTCCAAGGGATTTTCTTACTGAGTTGTATCATCAGTCCCTCCAAAATCATTTTTAAAAACTGAATTATCAGTATGTGTTGGGAAGATGCTGGCAACCTAGACAAATTCACAACACATGTGTAGAGCATGGGATATGGCTCTTGATGTAGAGTAAGCCCTAACTACATGCCAATTACTCTCGTTGCTATGATGTTCACAGCATCACATTCAAGAAAAAATTAGGTGATGACTTGTTTCTATGACAATTTATTTCTGATTAAGTTTACAGAAAATAGTTTTCAAATTATCTTAGATTTAATCTTCTAAGATTCCAAGTTCTATTTTTTCAGTCACACCTGTGTGTTGTGTGCTGCCCATCATTCACTTTTCATGACTTGCAAGAACGCAAATTTTGTATCTCCTTCCAAAGAAAGTGTGTTAACTTTGTAATTAATTAGACTAGTTTTAGGGGATATATTTATTTATATTTGAGTTTTAATGCTACTTTCAATGCAAATTTAAATAATCATTTTACATTAAATGTTAGGCATAATGACATTTCATCATACATTAAACCTGCTTGAAGAGATGCTTAGTTACTATTTTTAAAAAAAACATAAACGCTGATAAACTCACAATTCAAGATATTAGTCAAGATACCAATCTTTCATTATTGCTATAAAACTATGTACATTTTTATTTTTCTTTTTACTTTTGATTCTTTAAAATTCTTCTTTGGCTGCTTATGGTGGTGCATGCTTGTAAGGCTAGTATTTGACACTAAAAAGGAAGGAGACTCCCATCGAAGGTTCTCCCACTGGTATGTCATTTCTTAGTTTTGGAAGCTGCAGGCCCTGCACTTCCTATATAATCAGATATATTTATCCCTCTCAGGTCTCTGAGGTGGTTGAAGAATAGATAGCTAGAGTCTCATAATTAAATTTTGAGTTGTTTAGGAATCAAGAGAGTGTTCTGGATCTAAGAAGATGTTTTTATAATTGTGATGCAAGTTAGTATGAAAGCTGAGTTAGATATAGAACTTTAAACCCATGTAGATGGTTAGATAGTAGAATGTTAAAGTCAGGTGCCAAATACATATGGACTGGACATTGGGAATGTATGCTAAGCCATATAACCCTCATAACTGTGGCCTAGTTACCTCTGTTGTTTTGTATTGTATTTATTATTATAAGAGAAAGAGCCATTTGTTGGACTGAAAGGGGGAGCTGTTGGAGGGAAAAAAGATATACCTTAAACTTAAAAAAAAAAAAGGAAGGGGTTGGGTGGGTTGAGTCCGAAGAGAGTGGGAGGATGGGACTGGAGGGGAGAGTAGGGAGGAGTGATTGAGATGTAACTTGAAGAAATAAAAAATAAAGTAAAAAAAAAAAAAAAAAGGAAGGAGAAAGGCTGTAGGCCTGCCTGGGCTACATAGTTGGACTTTCTGCAAAAGATGGAAAAGCAAAGGGAAAACTCCTATTGACTGTGAATATTGATAAGAGAACAATTACAGAAAAGTCAAAGAATAGGTAGTAGCCACCAGGGGTGTGTGTGTGTGTGTGTGTGTGTGTGTGTGTATACTCACAATTTATGCCTGCCAAATTTATAGTCTAATACAAGAATCATGTTATTAAAAGTCATCCAAATGTGTAAAAATTATAACTTTTATAACTGGTAGAAAAGTCAGTTGTGTAGGCAATTGATAGTGTGATAATTACTGTCCTCACAAAGGGTCATGGAAAACTTACTTTATAAAGAGCCCAGATGTAAATTTTCTTGAAGGTGTTTCGGGGGTACAGTTCAAACCATGAAAGCAGCATGTACAAAGACTAAACACCAGGAAGATGACTGGCAAGGAAATGACACAGGACGACCATGCTGATGAGTGTCTAGAACCGTCCATCAGAACATGTGTAACTCATATTATAGATTGAATCATCTTCCTAGGACAAGGCAAACGGATTGAGTACCATCAAAGCATGATAGAAAAGAGTCAGATTTGCTCTGAAGAATGATTGTTTCAGTTGCAATGCAAAGAAGAAGAGCGGGTTTCACATAGACTTGTAGGGAGTCAGGGTCCAGAAGAACAATGAAGAGAGTGGACAAAAGAATGTTCATAAAACAAAATCAATAATGACAGATTAGATGGGGTCATAAGGGAAAAACAATGAGGATACAGAAAATTATGACTTATGGAAAACTCTGTCACTCACTGAAGCAGGAGACATCAGAAGAGAATTTGAATGACCTGTCATGAGTATGGGCCTGACCATATTAGCTCTGTGATATAATTTCTGTATTTAGTAGAAATGTAAATTATAGTAATGAATAAGTCAAGCTACATTCTGAACTCCAAGAGAGAAGCAACATCACTGTCAAACATTGTCAAGAGGGCTTTGTGGATGAGCCCTGAATGACACGCATTTGACTTGGCAGTGCAGAGCCTTCAGAGTGCCACTTCAATGGTCGGTGTCCAGTTTCATGCATGCACAAGAGTCTTCACAGGGTGATTGTTTTTGCAGAAATAGAGACAAATCTTCAGATTAAGGTGATATTGAAAAGGAAAGAGAGAAGGTACATTTATGGACCATCAGAGGTCATAGGGAATTGAAGGAAAGACCTTTATCTTTTTTTTTAATTCATGAGAAAAGTTAATTTTCAAATAGGAAACATACAGCTTATATGATATTAGATGGAGTTTTTGTCTTTGATATGGGACTATTGGTAGAGTTTGCTGGTCAAGGCTGACTTTAGACAGAAAGGAGGCCAACATTTGTAAATGGGGCTAAAAGAACAGGCTATGTGGTAGCCTGAGGTGGGGAGCTGAAAGTCAGTGTTCATTTCAGTCTGGTATTTCCCTTGTTCACTGTATGACACTGGTAGAAACCGCTACTGAGAGTTGCTGTGTAGTGGGAATACCAAAGGTTTCACGTGGATGAATCTTTGAAAAGGCATTGTAGACAGCAGACAAATGATTTGATGAAGTTAACACATAGGAAAGGTAAGACTGAGTGAAGAATGACTTATTGTCACTGATCATTTTCACCTATGTTTCTAGATATTCAATATGTTTGGAACTTTCATTCTGAATAAATGGTTTTAGACTCTTTGCAGTTTTTCAGTTTTTGAACTGTCGTATCTCTAAATAGGTGTAAGGAACAATGGCACAGTTATCCACCAGACATCTGTTGTACCACTGATTCTGAAAAGGGAATGAGCAACTTCAGAAAGGGGAATAAAATGTACAGACAGTTAAGTAAGTGTGTGTGTGTGTGTGTGTGTGTGTGTGTGTGTGTGTGTGTGTGTGT
>CAJQZJ010000594.1:6225816-6250510 GCA_907164525.1 Lophiomys imhausi
GTGTGTGTGTGTGTGTGTGTGTGTGTGTGTGTGTGTGTGTGTGTGTGTATGTGTGTATCACTATCACTGCCATGAAAAGCTGACCACAATATTTCCCATCTTCACATAATTCCTCCCTAGCCTCCATATACAGATCTGAGCCCTTTATGGCCTGGACACTATTCTTGTACCTCAGTGCCATCCAGGGCTCAGCTCTTATTTATTGAAGTTGAGACATCACAGTAAATGGACAGTTACTCTGAACCATGTATTCCCTTTAACTGAGGTGAGTCTAGCTACTACTTCTCTGCTTTTGTTGCTATTTTCCCAAATACTGAAGTACTTCTGATGACATCTTGCCCAGTCTTCACTCTCATCCTGGGCTCTGACTTGGCAAGTTCCTTGTCACCCTCCAAATCTTATCTTGGTTTCCTCCATTTCAAGAAGCTTTTTCAGACTAAGATGCTGTCTTCCATGCTTCTTAAGACAAACCTATTTTAGTACTTATAAAAACATGTAAATAAAAATGTTTATTTATTTATACTCATCTGGATATTTTTTGTTTTTAAATAAAATTTATTATAAAAATTGCAAATGAATAAAAACATCTGTACAACTTAATGAACTTACATATACATAAAAATTGCATTTCCCTCAAGAGGTAGCATTTTTAAGTGCAGAATAGTATTTTATTTGCCTCTTAGTCCCTTGCCCATAATTCAGTGTCTTTTACTTCTGAAATGGTTAATAAATGTGCACTGAAAGGCAATGGATGAACAAAGCTAAATATTTACATGATGAGCCGCAGAGTTAACAGCAATTCTGTGCTTACTAGATCACAAACTGAAACAAAATTTTCACTGAAATTGTCCCCAATGATTCAAAATCACTGAATCAAAGAAGTTGTGTGTACTATGTGCAATACACTATTACTGAGTACATTTTGATGGGAAAAAGGAGAGATTTTATAAACAAGATCTCTCATGTTGTAGAATTATTTTGTAGAATATCGACCAGAGTATGACTGGCTTTCTGAATTCTTTCTTGAAGTGACCAAAAAAAAAAAAAAACAAAAAAACAAAAAGCAGTAATTTTTGGAGCAAAACCAAACAAACATAGAAGAGCTACATGCATGGCCATCATGATTTTCAGGTTCTATAATGATTCAGCGAATATCAACAGTTCCACATACAACAAGTATGTCTCTATCAAAACTGCTTTGTTAAATGTTCCCCACAGCCTGCTGATTGGCTGTGAGTTTACACAAATTCATAATGAAGAATAATGCTGAACTGGATATAATTGACCAACTTACCTTTGTAGAGCTGCTGTCTGCTCACTGGCTAACAATTAAAAGGTGAAGCCACTAAAAGATAATGAGGGCATTGTTGTAATCTGATTAACAGTAAATTAAAGACTCATAAACTCTATGAAAAGAGAATCAATGAATAGCACTCTCCATGCATAAACAATAGATTTGGAGTTAGTGATAATTTCCAGTGAAAGTACAGTCTCTTCAGAGGAAGCACAGCTGTTATATCAAAATTAAGTATTTATTGAGTCACTATTCCAGATTGAAGAAGGATGAATAGGCAAGGCAGTTCATGTATTGATTTCTGAAAAGGAGTTCATAGAGAGCTAAACTCAGTAAAATGTTAAACATATCTGAGTTGTTTATGACTCCTTTTTTTTTTAAAATCAGTGACTTCACAACATTCTGGGAAAACAGATTTGGGATTTCAACTGTTTACAAGCAATATGGTCCATTACAGAGACAAACTCGGTGTATCTGTGTGGCTAGAACATTGGAGCTTGTGAATTAGATTGCTAAATGCAAGAAGGAGAGATCAATTTAATATGGTTTGTTGTCGTGTTATATCATTCTTCATCACCATATCTACATGTCTCTCCTTGAAGTTAGAATATTAGAAACACTAGAGTTTTGAGTTTCAAAGATCTAACATGTCGTTTATTGACAGTGACTCTAATGCCATCAAAGCTTAATTGATTTGCTCACAAATGTAATTTGATGTTTGTAAGCAAATGTAAAAGGAAATCTTGAGTTGTTCTCCTATAGTTTTGCTGGTTCCAAAAGTCATAAGTGCTCATAGCCATATATGTATGTATGTATGTATGTATGTATGTATGTATGTATGTATGTATCAGCTAGCATTCTTTACATGGCAACAGTGGCCTAGGAATAATGGCACCAGAAAGAGGAATAAGAACATTTTGAATGCATTAGTGTTATACCTAACCTACATATTTAGATATGTTAAATTTTTTAAAACCCCAATATTTGTTCATATTTATTCTTTGAGAATTTTATGTGATTTTTTTTATATTTGTTCTCACAACTTCTGCCAGATATACCACCCAGGATACACACAACTTCATATATCCCCCTCTCACTTTTAAAGAACCTACTATAAACCATGGAGTACAATCTTATTTTCTTGACCAATTACTCCTAAGCATGGGGCCTGCCCTGGAGTATGGTGGATATTTCTATTGTCACCCCATTGAAGAAAATGATTTTTTCATTCTCAGCATCTATTATTTGCAAAGAGCTTCTCAGCTAGGAGTGGAACTTGGTGCCCCTCTCTCCTCTGTGCTGAGATTTTTGTCTGCTTGTGCTTGTCAGAGTCTCTATGAGTTCATATGTGCATTTTTCCTGTTGTATCTGGAAAGTGCTATTTCCTTGAAATCATCCACTACCCCTGCTTAGAAAATATTTCCAACCCCCCCTCCCCATAGAACCCTGAGCCTTTAAGTGAAGAAATGAGAGAGACATCTCATGCAGGACTGAAAACTCCAAAGTCTCTCACTCTCTCCATGTTGAAGGACATAAGATTTGTAAGAGTATTCTATACCCTGTCAATGTTTCCTAATAAATTGGAGACCAGAAAAACCATTTCCAATTATAGGATCTGAAAAAGATATTCAAAACAAAAAAGAAGGAGAGCTCTTTTGTTAGTTTTAAGGATCTACAAATGCTAGTGCTGAAAAGAAAAGGAGCCTGTAGGAGTGATAGGGAAGCCAAAAATAACTCGATGCTTCTGCGTAAGAGTTAACATGAGAGGCAACCCACTGGCTTTTAAATCTGGGGATAATAAAGTTCTTCCCGCTGCCAGATAGATTACATTGTTACAGAGAATCACAACTTTTCATTTCCACAAAAAGAGTTAATCTTTTCTACTGAGTCAGGAAACAGAGGAGACTTGATGAGAACAACTGTGCCTTTAAAACATTAGATAGGATAACTCAGAAGACCCCTATTTTAATAATCTAAAACCCAAACACAAAATCCCAAAGGATTGAGGTCTTAGAATTCAATAGCTGAAGTCATTTCTTTGTAATGGTATCTGATATTTCACATTAAATTTGAATATAACAGAAATGATATTGGCTAGCTCAGTTGTTTACTGACAGTAATAAGTGCAGAGAGAATGGAAGTGGTTCCCAGTGACAGTGAACTGGGCTATAAAGACAGATTTCTTCCAATATTCTGTTTACACAGGGAGTAACTCAAAAGGATGTCTGCAATTTTTATTATTTATGTTCAAACAATCTCTCTGGTTTTGCTAATTATGATTGACATTCTTTTCTTTTCTTTTTTTTTTTTTTTGGTTTTTCGAGACAGGGTTTCTCTGAATATCTCTGGCTGTCCTGGACTCACTTTGTAGACCAGGCTGGCCTCGAACTCACAAAGATCCGCCTGCCTCTGCCTCCCAAGTGCTGGGATTAAAGGCGTGCGCCACCACCGCCCGGCTTGATTGACATTCTTTAATCAAGGGAGTGTGAAGCACTCTGAGAGCTGCCATAGCCCATGCAGAACCTCCCCATGCAGCTAAAGAACATGACAGTGTGCTCAGGTTCACCTTGGTAACAACAGAATTCCCTGCCACCACAGCAAATTTACAAGGCGTTATGCTCAAACAGAATTCAGATAATAAGGACCGTGACTAGAGAGCTGCAAGAGTGATATGTGAATGGTTTAGTTCCCCATGGACCTCAATGAGCTAAGTGATGACTGTGTGAACCCCAAGCATGCAATGTGCTCTTGAAGATACTCTCTGTTCCTGCTAACCCTTCTTATGAAGACAGAAAATGCTTCCCAGGCTGAATTGGCTTTTTAATGGTTAAACGTATTAAAAATTATAAAGAACAAATCTGATAACATAGTAAGAAGAGATACAAACTATTTTCTCAACTCCTACACAAACTCTAAATGAAAAAATTTATAATGAAAAGTACTATTGATATTGAACAAAACAGAGGGGAAGTTTCTCATAAAAATATATAACAAATTGAAAGATTATTGAACATATATACCATTAAGTCTAAATTTAATGAAAAAAGGACAGATGTTCCAGGTCATTTAAAATAGGTTTCCCTAGCATATAGATCATCCCTGGTTTGTAGAGACTCATATGACAATTCACTGCTGCTTAGAAAAGCAATATAAAAACAGGTATTTCTGTGATGATTTATCCCAAGTGTGGTTTAAGATTAATTAAAGACAAATATTTGGGCTCAAGGGACCACAGACCATGGTAGAAAACAGCAGTTTAGAATATAAATTTGGAAATTCAATTTTAGATTGAAACATATAAAACCTGTATCTACTTTCCACTCTCATCTATGAATTTGTAGTTAGATGTAAAATACTGACAGCTATAGTACTTAAACTGCTAGAGCTGGCCATACCCTTCAAAATCCAATCCAACATTTGAAGAACTAAGACTTGACGTTTAGCCTGGCTCATAATTGCTTCCTTACAATTCAATTGTAACACACCTGATATGTATGATGGATTCTCACTTCCAGGTTAATAACTGGAAAGGTAATAATGACATTGAATCATGTTTGTTGGTGTTTTTTAAGATTTACCTGTTTGATTTGATTTTATGTGTGTGAGCTTTTGCCTGTATGTGTGCTCATGTGCCAGGTGTATGACTGGTGTTTGTGGAGGCCAGAAGATGTCAGATCCTCAGGAACTAGATTTACAGATTGTTGTGATCCACCCTGTGGGTACTAGGAACTGAACCCAGGTCCCTCTAGAAGAACAGAAAGTGCATTTAACAGCTGAGACATTTCTCCAGCCCTGTGAGACATTTTTTTTTCCTAAAACTTTTGTACTTGATACAAACATATGTATGTGTGCATATACATACATACATGTATATATATACTAAGTAACAATTACAAGACAGAAAATTTTCAATGTAAAATAGGCAGTATAGATTCACACTATATATCTCATCATATATACCACTGCCTGACATTTGTAAACTACATGCCTTTCTTTTTTCTTTTCTTTTTTTTAATTTTCAGAGCTGAGGACCATATACAGTGCCTTATTCTTGCTAGGCAAGCACTCTACGACTAATATAAATCCCCAACTTTTACAAACTATTTGGTTTATGACAGTTTGTGTGTTTCCTGAGTTTATCTTCATGTATGTAAAAATTTAACAGAGTCTAACCATAAACTCTATTTCTAGCCTACAGACACGTGAAATTGCTCTTTGATTGGTGGCCATGGACCAAATTTATAGATTCTCTCAGTGTTACAACCTCATATCTTGGCCTCCAAATTAACAATCCGTTTGGGACTGACACACAGTCTGTTCTGTCTCCTTCAGTTGTTTTCTAGCCATTAACATTTATATCCATTATCTATGTTCAAGTTCTGCATGTCCTAAAAGCATTTCTTCTGCCTTACCTAATTTAAATTCTTCCTTCTTCAGGAAGCATCTCCTTAGATATTAAATATGAATTATCTAACTAGTCACAAAAGTGAACAGGACAGCATGGTATCAGTCTTCATGGATTTTAGAATGTTCAATGAAACAAACTAATAAGCACACAGTGCCACCATGGACCTTAGCCATTATCCTTGGGGAAGTGTGAGGTGCCACTGAAAAAAATATTACTTCTCCTTATAATTAAATTATCTGTAAAGCATGAAGCATTGTTGATGGTTTTCTATTGTAACTTGAATCCTTCTGAGTAACTCTATGGTGTCATCTTTCAAAGTGTAGAATGATTTTATCATATTAGTTAGGATTATCTGCAAGCAGCACAACTATTCTATTATTTTACTGTTCAAAGGGTTAGGGCCATTTAGTCTTTAGTCCTCTGCCTTACATCACCACCCAAGGAATGTTATACTCCAGAAATGCATTGCCTGGAGTGTACCACTGCTTAATAAATCACTCCATCTTGTTTATCTTTCTCTTGACATATATCTAGCAGCAAGAGCCATTATCCAGTGCCAATGTTAAGTTCTATTGATATTTACTCTAATTAACTACACCATTGCCAACAAGTTTTGCATTGGTAACAAATTGTCTTTATTTAATTCTGTCTTTAACAAACTGAGTTTGAAATAAACAAAAAGTCTTTGCTGCTTTTCTAGAAGACTGGTTCATTTTACTACATAAAAAACATACAATTCGTATTCCAGTAACTTTTATATATTAATTAAGCATCTTAATGATTATATTTACCAAGCAATGTGTGAGCTAAATAGTTTCTAAAGAGCTCAAATCATTCAGAAAAAAAAATGTTTCAGGGTGAAGGTACTTTAAATCTTATGTGATATTGTTACCATTTCTGTTGAAATCTTTTTGGAATCTAATATTGAGCAAAATGCTAAAAAGATATGCAGGGAGACACTGACTAGAGCCTAAATGCACTGAGACATAGGGCACACATGATCAGACAAAGATTCATACAGAGACGCGAGAACAGTCTGAGGACAGATGAGTCCAGGGAGGTCCATGGACAGAAGCTGTTGGTCTTAGTAGACATTGAGTTTTATACTGAGAGGAATGAAGAGTCACAAGAATATTATCTTGCTTTCTTTTTTTTTATACATAAAACACACAATTTTTAGAGAAGGCATTAATAAATAAACTTTTCTGATTTTCCTGCTTTGGAATTCTCCAGCATATGGGGAAAGTTAATACTTTTTTGAAAATATAAACTTAAGTCTAAGTGAGTTATGCTTACAAATTATTCATATATTACTGTCAAACAAGATTTGTATTGGTCATAAAATATACTTATATATTATACTTTTAAAATTCCTATCTCAAGATCCACTGCAAAAGTCAGGCAGCTGTTATCTATGTGTGACAACACATGAACAGTCAGTCAAAAGCTGCCTATTATTCAAGGTTTATTTTTAATAATTACATATTAATACATTTCATTGTGATAGTTCTATCTATGAACACAATCCACATTGATCATCTCCATCTACCCTTCTTTAAACCCTACCCCACAGGCATCCTTCCTAGTCCATAGCAGTCACTTCTATTTTCAAGATCTTCCTCTAGATTCACTTTCCTTTTTATTTATTTGTATTGCTTGAGTACACTAATTAGAAAGAACATGGAGAAATTCTTCACTACTGCTTCACTAGCTTTATGTCCTCCAGTTTCATCAATTCTGCTATGAATATCATGATACATTTTTTATGTCTAAATAATAGTCTACTAGTTATATATGCCAAATTTCTAATGTCCATTCATAATGATAAAGAAAATTAGGCTTGTTCTGTGACTTGGCTATTCTAATGAGAATAGCATGAGGCAAAGCATGTATAAGTCGGTTCATTTCCTTTATATATGCTCTGAGTAGGACAGCTAGGTCATCTGCTTTTAGTCTTTGTCACAACTCCCCATACTATGTTTAGTCATGGGTATACTAACACACTTCTTTTTTTTTTTTTTTACAATCTTTTTTTATTTATTTTATTTTTTTAATTATATATTTTTAATTATAATAATTTATTTTTTATTTCTTCAACTTACATCTCAATCACAATCCCCTCCCTACTCCCCCCTCCAGTCCCACCCTTCCACCCTCCTCCCCCTCAGCCCCACCATCCTCTTCCCTTCTTTTTTTTTTTTTTAGTTTAAGGTATTTCTTTTTTCCCCCCAACAGCTCTCCCTTTCAGTCCAAAAAAATGGTTCTTTTTCTTATAACTATAAATACAATACAAAACAACAGAAATAAATAGGCCACAATTATGAGAGTTATATGGCTTAGCATACATTCCCAATGTCCAGTCCATATGTATTTGGCACCTGACTTTAACATTCTACTATCTAACCATCTCCATGAGTTTAAAGTTCTATATCTAACTCAGCTTTCATACTAACTTGCCTCATAATTTTAAAAATATCTTCTTATATCCAGAACACCCTCTTGATTCCTATATAATCAGATATATTTATCCCTCTCAGGTCTCTGAGGTGGTTGAACAATAGATAGCTAGAGTCTCATAGTTAAATTTTGAGTTGTTTAGGAAACTAACACACTTCTTAGTTAACAGAAAAAGATTCCTTTCTTTCCATATCCTCAACACATCAACAAAAGAAAATACCCATTGCAACTAAAATGGAATTTCATTGGAGTCTTGATGAGCATTTCACTGGTGACTAATAATACTGGAAATTTTCATGTGAATTTTACCACTTAATATTTGTTTTCTGGGAAGTATCTATATAGAACTTTGTGATTTTAAACTGGATTTTTTTTTGTGTTTCTGTTGTTAGGTTTTCTTATTTTAACTTTGGGCCATATGAATACCCAACAAATATTTTCTCTCAGTCTGTAGGTTCTCTTATCTTTATACTGATTGTTTTAATTAGATGTAAGCACATGGTTTATTTATGGGTTCTTTACTTTGTTTTATTGTTCTATGCATTTGTTTTTACTGTTTTATGTGTTTTCATGAACATTGTTCTGTAGTATGTCTTCATATTAATACTTATGTTAATTGTAATGTTAGAATTTGGTTTTTTTGACAGAAATATCTTGAGGGAGGATACATTTATTTTGACTGTTGTTTCATTATTAACGTTTCAATATGGTGGGAAAGACTTAGCATTATAAACTAGTTCCCTCCTTTGTAGAAATAATTAATTAAATTGTTTAAGAGTATTTAGATTATTGTTAATTTGTTCGGCAGCTAATCCTTAACCAACCATTATAAAAGAGCACACAGGACACCACGTGGATTTTAACAAGCCTTGGCCTGAATTGAGCAATCTTAGCCCATCTAAGCTAGTTCATAATTCTATTACCCAAATATGACCCCCATATATACATACATCCCCTTGGACTACCATTCTCCGCGATATGTTGATGTTCCTGGCCATGTAGAATGAGTTTCTTTTCTCTAAACCATGTGCCTCCTTCCTGCTGCTCCTGGCTGGAATGCTTTAATCTTCCCGCTGCTGGCTGGAATGCTTTAATCCTCTATCTAAAGCACAGACTTCCTGTTCTAATCTCAGGAAGTCCCACCTTTCTCTGTCTTTGCCCAATCTCAGGCCTGAGCATTTTATTTAACCAATCAGAGACAATGTAAGTAACACACAGCAAACAGGACCAATTAATTAACATTTAGAATGCTTAACACTACCCCAACAATTCCCTCCTTTTGTCTAAGAAAAAGGCTAAATTTTTTAACTCATATAGTAAAAACAGTAAGAACAAATATGAAACAATCAAGAAAACCATATATAAAAGTTACACATATAATGTTTAGCCTATTTGTATCAGGCAATCTTGAAGAAGAAAAAAATCATCTATCTATCTTGGTGTGTCTAAAGTTCTGAACCTAAATAAATTTCTTTCATATCCTATATTTATAAACATAAATATTTTATTTAGACTTGAAAATATCCTTTTAAATCCTAAACAACTCAAGTTCAATTGAAATTTTATAACTATTATGCCTTCAACCCCATCAAAGACATAAAAAGGGATAAAGTTATTATTTTAGTGAGTAGGAAGCATAGGAGAGCAGCTTCCAAAAAGAAATATGATAGTTTGTTGCCTAGACAGTCCCAAATATCTCTTGATATCATTGGAGCATCAGCTTCAGCCTTCTGGTCAAGCATTTTTCACAGACTAAATTTTACAGCAGGAAATAAGGATTTTCCCATTCTGTCTCTGCAGAATCAGGCCATCAACTTACCTGCATTTTAGCTCTGGTCCATCTTTGTACTGTATATAGTCTGTTGAGAGAGCAGGATCATTTTGCCCAATAGGAATTATCTCCTGTTGGGAGATTTCTTTTTGAGGAATTATCTACTAATGGGAAATTTCTTTTTGAGGAATTATCTCCTGATGGGAGATTTCTTTTTGATGCTCCTTGTCTTTTTCCAAGTCAAATGGGAGCTATCAGGAGCTGACTGTCTTAAACTCAAACAATTCTTGAAAATAAAAACATCTTTAAATGCCATTTTCTTATGCCTCTGAGGGTTTTGAAGACATCTATCGATTTATTTATAAATCTATCATCTATCCTTTATCTATGAATAAACAAACTGTATATTTTAACCATTTACTATTTGTTTAACATATTAAGTCTATTTTGTGATAAATTAAAACTAGTATTGGACATGACCAGAAGCTTGACTAGCCAGCAATCAACCTGTATTACTTAGACTCCTAAATAGATTCCAATAGCAACCCATAAAAGGATTGGAAGTAAACCTATATTTTTAAATGAGTTGCATATGCACAATACCTTATATAAGAGTTAAAACATAAATATTATGTTTCAAAATATAAAATTCTATACTAATTAATCAAACTTAATATTATTTTTGTATCCATATACAAAATTCTATAGCAAGGTATCAAAAGATAGCTTATTTAAAGAATAACAATAGTTTTGTGTTTCAGAGCAGATTCAATAATCTATCCATGTATCTTATCATTTCTATATTACATACATATATTCCCCCCTCTTTTTCTTTTCAAGTCCTTTCCCCCTATATGAGAGAGAAAGAAGAATAGAGAAAAGAAAAAAAATAGAAAATTTCTTGAATCTAATCTCCTATATCTTGCTTAACAAAACCATATAACAATTTGTAACAATTCCCCCTAAACAACATCTACAACCCATCAAATAACCAAAGAATCATTCACCCCACTTTTTGGGAATGGGACGTCGTTCTCTTAAAACTTCTTCTTGCTGAATTGGGACGCAGAAAACCTGTTTAGGGGCCCAAATAAAATGAAAAAACAAAAAAAAAAAAAGGTTAAGCAAGTAAATTGTAACATTTGTTGTCCAGTCTCTATGTGCTCAGCTATTTGAATGTTCTGAGCAATTTGTAGTTTGAAGCTGGACTGTCTGGAACAGTCTCTGAGGCTGGGCCATCTCAGCAAGATGTTTGAAGTTGTTCTGGATGCATATTTTGGAGGAAACAGCTATTGAGGCAGTCTATGAGGCTGGATCATTTGGGTTACTTGTCTTATCTTCTTTGGACTCTGGTCCCGTTTTTCTGAAAATATATAATTTCTCACAAGTAACATATAGTTCTGCATTACCAAAATGCCTTGGATATACAGGATGCACAAATCAATTAAGGAATATTTTCTGTTTTTGAGCAGAGGAAAGACATTTGTAAGTCTCCATTCATGCCATATGAAAACATGGCATGTAATAGTATTACATATATATGCTATATATAATCTATTTTAAATTGAAAATACATCATAAGACTATATGGAATTTAAGTATTCTCCTCTACAGTTGACATAAATTTATGAATTGTTGAAAACAGGTTTATTCTGTGTTGTTCTGGCTTTTTGTAGATTAGGTTGGCCTCAAACTCAAAAGGAACCAATCTGTCTCTGTCTTTGTCTCCCATGTTTTGGGATCAAAGGTATGCATTTATATATTTCTTCTTTGCTTTTCTCCTCTTTGGAGATTCAATTTATATGTGGATATATCTATCCTTATTGAGACAGGGTTTCTCTTTGTAGCTTGGGCTGTCTTGATTTGCTCTGTAGAGCTCTTTAGATTAGATTGGCCTTGAACATACAAGCAACCTGGTTATTCCTTGTATCCCAAGTTGTGAGATCAAGGCATGAATTTAAATAATTGAATTAACCTTATTAAACAATAACATTACTTAACCAATTTGTATTAGTTTGAGTTCCAATTCTCCAATGGGAACCCCATTCTTAAGGAGATTGGTGTAAATATGCTATTTTATGTTAACTTTTCTTAATTGTTGGCTTTGTGAGTCATGCAGCTTGCATGTTTTTTCCCTAGCCTAACTCTGGGTCCTTACATTGATTAACAGAATATATCTCTTTCTCCCTATCTCTCCCTTTTTTTTTATTTCAGAGACAGGATTTCTCTGTGTATCCTTGTCCTGGATTCATTTTATACAGGAGGCTAGCCTTGAACTCACAGAGATTAGCCTGACTGTGCCTCCGAAGTTCTGGGATTAAAGGCGTGCACCACCACACCTAGAGATGAACATATCTCTTTTAGGGGCAAAATGCCTCTTGAAACCAGTTCTCCAGTTGGAGCCTCACACCTAAGGAGACTGGCTTGTGACTCCTTTCTCTTTACACAAATTTAAGATTATGTGTATTTATCCCTTAAATCAGTAAGGACACTATTAAATTTAACAACAAGGAAAAAAATGTGTCATTTTTTAATTCTAGACTGTCTTTAGTAAGCAGCCTTATCTTATCAGCAGGGTTCCTGCCCTGCCTTCATTGTTTAAACCAGGCTGGTCTAGAATCCAGAGATCTGCCTGTTTCTTCCTCTAGTGTGATGGGATTAAGGGTGTGTGTCAGTACCACCCTGCTCAAATATTTCAGTTAATCCCAGATTTTAGTAACCTGTAACCTTGAGAGCAGCTTTGAACTGTAGTGACAAATCGAAATCTGCACAAAATCTTCAAAAATCTCTTATGTTTTAGCAATGTCAAACCAGAAAAATATCCTTTCTAACCTCATGATACACGAAAATCAAAGACATCTAAACAAAAGTGAAGCAAAGAAACAACATTCCAAAAGCCTTGGCATGTCTAACCATGCCATCCCATGCTGCAATTAAAGCTGTGTTTGTTATTCCTTGAAATCTAGTTCTGACTGTATTTCATTGGTGGACCCTTCCGAGTAAGTCCTGGGAAGCACCTCATAGCCAGGGAGCTCTTAGCTCCAGCTGCCATCAATTTTGCCTTATTTATCAGGAAAGGCCTCCCTCCTTCCTTCATTATGATTGTTGGCAATTTAGTATTCCATCTGTAAATTCTTTCCTTTAAGACTATCCTAGTCTGAACTTTCTCAAAAAAGATACACAGAACCACAATTGTCAGAGTAAAAATCATTTGCATGCTAAGAGAAACAAACTCAATTGGAATCCAAAAGTATTGAGGCATAATGAATTCCTCCATCTTTAATCTAGGCTGTTAATTCTGCTCTCAAATTCTGTTTAGAAGGCTGCCAGTTTTTTAGTACGTAAGGAGAGCTAAGCCTTATCTTTCGGCCTTAACTGCAAGGCAACAGCTTTTGTTAAAGTAGCTGCACCTTTGAAATGCATTTGGGGTTCCCCGCTTTTAGGCTAGGAAACCTGCTTTCACCTTGGCCTTCTCACAGTGTAAGCATGGGTTCTAATTGCCATACGCTGGGTGCCATATGTAGAAATAATTAATTAAATTGTTTAAGAATATTTAGATTATTGTTAATTTGTTCGGCGGCTAATCCTTAACCAACCATTATAAAAGAGCACACAGGACACCACGTGGATTTTAACAAGCCTTGGCCTGAATTGAGCAATCTTAGCCCATCTAAGCTAGCTCATAATTCTATTACCCAAATATGAACCCATATATACATATATCCCCTTGGACTGCCATTCTCCACGATATGCCGATGTTCCTGGCCATGTGGAATGAGGTTCTTTTCTCTAACCCATGGTGTATGCCTCCTTCTTCCTGCTGCTGGCTGGAATGCCTTAATCCTCTGTCTAAAGCACAGGCTTCCTGTTCTAATCTCAGGAAGTCCCACCTTTCTCTGTCTTTGCCCAATCTCAGGCCTGAGCATTCTATTTAACCAATCAGAGACAATGTAAGTAACAGACAGCAAGAAGAACCAATTAATTAACATTTAGAATGCTTAACACTACCCCAACACTCCCTGGTGTCTTGGAAGCAGAGAAAAACAAGAGGATGAGATGGGACAATTCTCAAGGGCATACCCTCAGTGACATACCTCCTCCAACTCTGGGCCTCAACTTCCAATTCCCACCATGAAAAATATCAAGGGATTGAAATAGTAATCATGAGGCCCTTAGGTTTAATTTTCTTTATAAATACTTTTACACACAGAGAGATAAATGATTCACCAGTGTCCCCAGTCCAATCAAGTTAACAACCAAAGAGGTCATCTTTTATCTTTGAAAATTCATTCTCCTTGGTCTTGGATCTCCTGGAAGAGCACTAAGTATTCTTAGCCACTCAGTCATCTCTCCAGCCTCATGTTTATATTTTTCATTTCTCCAAATCTTTTTCTTCCTTTTACTTTGTATGAATCCTCCTGGCACACTGTCTTCACTCAGATTTGCATTCCTCATCACTATTAAGGGGAAAAACTGTAGTAGCAGATGCAATGGCTTGACAGCAACCTCAGTGTAAATTGCAGTGGGAAACACTTACCTTCTTTATTTATGTCCCCAGTGAGGTTTAGAGGCATTATCATCCAGGAGTGGATTGGGATAAAAATATAATTTGTATTATTTTTACAGCTGAAAACAATAATAACCAAATAGTAAAATGAAGAGGTAATGAGAAAAGGAAAAAAGAGAGTAAAGTACAAGTGAACGTCAATGGGCTAGATGTATGAGAATGTTAGATGTATTGTCATCAGGTACAGAAAAGGAAAGAGCAGTCTATCTATAAGCAAAAGCAAAACTAACCAATTAAAGTATAAATTATAACTTAAAAAATAAAAGGTCTGAGGCTTTACCAGTGGTAGAATCACTATATCACATGCATGACCCCTTACTTTCAATCCCAATACTAAAATAGTTAAAATGAACTGGAATAGTGGCTCACTAGTTAAAGCACTTTCCATACGTGCTGGAGAACCTGAGTTCAAATCCCCAGAAACCATATTTTAAAAGCTGTAATCACAGCATTTCTATGGGGAGATGGGAGACGGAAACAGGAGACACCCCAGAAGCTTACAGATAGCCAACTTGGCATATGCAATAGAAAGGCAATGAAGAGACCTTTCCTCACACCCAGGGGAAGAAGAAGAGTGATGCCTAAGCCTGCCTTCTAACCTCAGTCTATGCAGCTTGGTATATAGACGCCTTCATTCACACACATAAATGCACATGTGCAGCACAGAAACACACACACACACACACACACACACATACACACACGGATTAGACATGAGTAAGTTTGAGCCAATGAACTTATCATATTAGAATTGGGGAGACCTACTTTCTCTGGGTGAAATCTAACAGTTCAGGCAGATTGTTGTAGACATCAGAATATGTGAAGGGTATGCTGTAGGGCTACTCTGAAAATAGGAGTGGTGGACCCTGTCAAACTAGTTGAATTTCCAGAATAATTATTTATATTGTCTCTGTTACTTGACAGGGACTCTTGCCTTAGTTCACTGCTTCTGTACCAGAGAGAGGCCTGAATTCCATCTAACTGAACAATTGGTATGGGTCCAAGTGCTCCAAAGGGAGATGTGGAGGTGAGAATCACAGCATGATCTCCCGTTGCCTGTAGAGAGCTGCGATGTGCCGCGCCTTAAAGATGGCGCTGGTCTCCGCCTTCCACCAGCCCGACGGTGAGCGCTCTCGGTGGTAAACAAGTCCATATTTGGCAAAGACTGCTGAGACAATTTAATGCATTTTGTATCATCTGACCTATTGAAGCTCATTAAAAAGCACAAACTACCCTTCAAGCTGACATTTCAATATTGCCCAGTCATCTACAGTGCCACACAAAATCTTAATTTGATAACTGGAATAAGGCACTATTATACTGGCAGGAGCAACTCCAAAAGACTGTAAGCATTGTTGGATACCATTCAAGGCTAAAGCAGCAAGTGCAGTGGGATAATGTTCTATTCTGTTCTTACTTGTGTCCACATCCCCGGGCAGAAAGATCTCCCTACTTTCAGTGACTGAACAGGCTGATCTATCTGAGTGGCTTCTGGATATGGAGGAGGAGTTAAAGGTGCCATGGCAACGGCTTTGTTTACATCAGCTGCTGCCAGCGTGGCTGAAGGCGCTGTAGCGACAACTCCACCCACTCCGACTGCTGCCGACCCTGACGCTGACGCTGACGTGTCAGACGCCATGGCAACAGCTCCTCCCACACTGACTGCTGCCGATAAGCCCTTCTGTTTTACTTTTTTCTTTTCCTTTTTTCTAATAACAGTCCTCTCCAACTGTTCTATTAGAGCGTGTAGCTCTCCTTCAGAATCTGTGCTCTCTGAGTCCTCTAAATCTCTAAAATCTCTAAAATCTGTGAGATCGGGATAGAGAGGAACTTTCTTTCTGCCTCCCTTTTCACTGTCTGCCTGCTCAAATCTTTCGCCTTTGTCACTGTCTACTTGCTCAGATCTTTCCCCTTGCAGCAGTTCCAAGGCTGACTCTCCCTCTCTGATTGCATTACAACATCTCTGATCTTCTAAACAACTCCTCACCATTTTCCAAATCGGTCTTACTCCATGCTTCAGAGTCCCTTGCTCCCAAGCAAAATCCAAGTCCCTGCCCAATCTGTCCCAGCAGGATACTGTAAGATTCCCGGACACCGCAAACCACGGAGCCACAGAATCACATTCATTCAAAAATCTTTCTAGGGTAGACTTCTTAATCTTCAATTTCCTAGCTAAAAGTAGCTCCTGAAGAGCCAGAAAAATTGGGTGTGACTCAGACAACCCCATGTTTAAAAATTTTACTTTCAGTTTGCAGCTTCTCCACGAAACTGTATCTTTTGTTCGCTATCTCCGCGAAACCTTACCGTACGTTCACTATTATCCGCGAAACTTTACCTTGCGTTCGCTACCGTGAAACTTTATTGTCCTGATTTATCCCAGGAACTTACCAGTGCACTGCCCCTGACTGCAAGAGTTCTGAGTCTTTTCTGGTTCCCTGTATGGGCCACCACTTTGTCGCGTCCCCCCTTGTCCAGCAAGGAATGACGCAACTCACAAAAGCTCTTCTCCTGCAGTTTATTCAGGTCCCTTGAAAACAGTCTTCCGAATAAAAGGCCGGGCAGACCCAACCCACAGGCTAAATACTAAATGAACAGCCAATCAAGTAAAGCCACGTAGTGCAATCTTAGAGGCCCACGTATGCGGAAGCAAGCCAGATCAGCAGTCTTTGCCAAATATGGACTTGTTTACCACCGAGAGCGCTCACCGTCGGGCTGGTGGAAGGCGGAGACCAGCGCCATCTTTAAGGCGCGGCACATCGCAGCTCTCTACAGTTGCCCACACCCAGGCTTTTCAGCAGTCCACACGTAGTAGTGGTGGTGGTGGTGATCAATTTGAAAGAACTGCGTAGATTCATGGGTATCAAAATTTTTATTGTTTCTGTGTGTTGCCACTGTGAGCATGCCCAACCAGAATTTGGATACTAGACTCTCATTCAATAGTGCTCAGCTGGGGACAAGGGTGATGGTTAGGGAAGGGGGCTGTTGTCCTCTTGATTCTTTGAGCTGTAGTGCCTGCCCAGGAGTTGTACTGAATAGGGTAAGACTGGAGTCAAATAAAATTCTTCTCAGTTAGGAGGATACAAGACCTACAGACAGCAAAAGACAGCTTGTGCCAAGCACAGATGGAACTGGGAAGCTTTCCCCCAGCTCTTAGGCATGCACTCTGCATGTAGGAGAAAGACACAATCACTCTACTGAGCCATATTTGGCACATGAAGCAGGAGGATGCTGAGCCAATACAATGGATGTTTAGGGCCCTGAAGATGGGAATGTAACACCCAGAACTACCCATGTTCAGATAATAAAGACCTTCTTCTTAGGATCCCTGACTCTTACACCAAGAAGGTTCAAATTTCTTATCCAACTACACTCCTAAAAGGGTTGTGAAAGGCATCATGTCTGTACTGATAGAGTATGCTGGGACCCTGTAGTTCGTAATGATATCTGCATACAGGAGTCTCCTCTGTAGGTATGAGGTAGCACGTTCTGGGCTGCTGTTTCTGCTGAGTTTTGGTTCTCCCAGATCAATGGGGTTTTTATGCCTTTTATGCCGTCTTGCTGCTGTTGAGTTCAGTCATTTACATGAGTCACTCACTCGGATGTGCAGCTGTACAGCTGTTGCTTTGGTTCTTTTAGAGAGAACAGGTGAGTATTGCATGCTCTACGCAGGCATTATTTGTAGTGCCAGTACCTAAGGAAGATCATTTCTTTTTGGAAAATGTTTACCAGGACTAACAGAGAGGAGGAAACAAAGAGACACATAAAAGTATAGGCATTCTCATTTCTTTTCCAACCTTCTTACTTCTTTCTGGAAACGACAATTATTAGTCCCTTCAAATTAAAACTATTTCATTGAAATACATATACTTATTCTATGTCAAAGTAATCTAGTAAGAATGTTTTTCTTTAAGAGTATGCTCAACAAATCACAAGGAAGTTTCCTCATTTTTGTTCATGGCAGCCTTTTTTGTAATAGCTAGAAACTGGAAACAACCCAGATGTCCCTCAGCCAAAGAATGGATTAAAAAACTGTGGTACATCTACACAATGGAATACTATTCAGTTATCAGAAACAACAAAATCATGCATTTTCAGCCAAATGGATGGAACTAGAGAAGCTCATCCTGAGTGAGTTAATACAGACTCAGAAGGATGCACATGACATCTATTCGCTTATAATCAGATTTTAGCCATATAGTACAGGATAACTATACTACAACCAATGCACCAAAGGAAACAGGAACATAGACTTTTTTCTTGGCAATGAGACACTTTGCCCTAGTGGTGCTGCCTTGTACCCCCCTCCCCGGGTATGAGGAGGCTCTTGGCCCTCATATGACTGCTGAACTGGGGTGGGGGACTATTATGTAGGGACACTCCACTCCAGAGGAGTGGGATGGAAGGGTTAGGGGGTGGGGGGAAGGGCAGGACAGGGAGGGTGGAAAGAGGACACTGTGATGGAGATGTAACCTGAAGTAATAAATAAATACTTAAAAAAGAGAGAGAGAGAGAGTAGGCTCAGGTTAAGTGCTATCATCTCCAAATCATGAGTATTAAACCTTGCCACAGAAAAGTCTTGGGGTAAAAAACTTAAATTAAAGAGTCTTCTTATTCCTTTTGCTTATTTGAAATTTGTATATACTATGCTTTATCCACAAAGATCTCACCATCAGCTAGCATTCTTAATGGCATCACAATCTTTTGCTTCTCTTGCAGAAAAAAAAAATCAATAACCTCCTACCCTCAATTTTCCTTTTCAAGGCCAGGTCTTTTCATTTAAAATGTTCTTGATTTTTAAGTTTTCTAGTCATTTGGTCACAGAAGGCCATCTGTTGGCTAAGATTAAACAGTCAGAGCTTTGAACGAGGAAGGAATCTGTGAACTCAGCATTATCCCCCAGAACCTTTCCTTTGAAATGATGGGCACCTCACCCAATAGGATACACTTCATCTCAAAGGCAGAAAAAAATTAAGGTCAAATTGTCTGTTGCCCAAGTAATAGTGGAACTGGCCCTTCCATCCTTGGTGTAAATAATTATATAAATTCATGGTACATCTGAAACACTAAATAATTTTCAAGAAGTCTAATATTCAAGCCTTTGAATTCAGGAAAGAGTTTAGGTTAAAAAGTGAAAATTAAGGCATGCACTCTGTGTTCATCGATTTTTATTTTTTTTTCTTGTGAGTTAGTATTGACCAAAATGGCATTATACATATCCTGACTTACATTGGGTTAAACAAGTTAGAAATTGCATTTGATGACCTGAATAATTCACTAAAAGATATAAACATAAAAGCCTACTTTTGTAGCATAAACAGTTTCTTTTATAATAGTGTAATATATTGAAGCTGGCTTGTAGCAACATCCAGGGTGGACACTTTTAAGTTGAAATGAATAACTTTCATGCTGCTAAATTATATGCAACACATATCTAACTGATGAACCAAAAGAGAGTAATTTGGCTAAGGAAAAATCATTCCACATACTAAAAGGCAATTTAAAATGCATTTACACCCAGAAAAGCTTAGAAAATGAATAGAAATTGTAGAGGTCAAACTTGTAAGCTGGCCATGCTCACTTGTTTTATTTCAAAACTTGACTGCAATGCAATTTAAACCCCACATCTCTACTATTTGAGACATTGAATTGAGGTAGCATGTCATCTGAGTAAATTATAAATAATTACATCAGTTTTTATCCAAATTATACAGGATATAGATAATTCCGTGTAACATACAAATATGAAGATTTGTTACAAATGAATAAACTAACATATTGCAGGTGATTTATATCTGTTATATCAGTTTTTTTCACAATTCTTTTAGGATAGTATAGTATATATACTTTATAACACTAATTGACCAAGTTAGAAATTACTGTTGCAGAAAAACTGCAAATGTGATTTTCAGAACCAAAAATCTGTAAGATCTATTATTTTTTTCAATTTTAAGTAGTATCTTAATGTCACAACAAATTATCATTTTCATTTAAAATAGAAATTATAATATTTTCTATTGTTTGCTGACAGTTCAATATTAAAAAAACAAAATACTTACTTGATGCATGTCTTCTGATGTAAATTAATTTGAAAAATCTGCTGATAGCATAATTAAAAATACTTCACACAAGGAAATCCAATGAAACCAAGAATGGAAAACTTGCTGGAACAAAGTCATCATTACCAATCCTGGACATGTAGATATAAGTTTTAAACGTGTGCCTCTTACACTGTGAAATAAATGAAACAAATTTCACAGGGGAAAAAAAGCTTGAAACGTTACTGAAATTTTGTGTTCTTTGTTTTATTTCTCTGTTTCAATGTACTTCCTGAGAGAGCAAAAGCTCTCTGCTCCCTCTGGCTAGGTTTTAAGAGAGAGAAGCTACAGGCTCACCTCTCACTTTCTTCATGTAAGTATGCCCCAAAGTGCTATATTCTTTATTTCAACTTGTAGTCCATCTTTCCTCTTTTTAAACAAATTGTTGGTTGAATTTGTGTGCCTGTGTGTGTGTGTGTGTGTGTGTGTGTGTGTGTGTGTGTTGTATGTAATTGTGTGTACTATATGTGCCTGTGTGTTTCTGGTGTATGTGACTCTCTCTCTCTCTCTCTCTCTCTCTCTCTCTCTCTCTCTCTCTGTCTGTCTGTGTGTGTTGTTATGTGCAAGAAATGCAGGAGACTATTTGATGTCCTGTTCTGTCACTCTCCACCTTACTCCTTTGAAACAGAATCTCTACTGGAACCTAGAGCTTGGTCTTTATCCATACTGGAAGCCAGAAAGTCTCATGGTTCCTCCTGCTCCACCCTTCTTCCCTCCCAACACAAGGCATATAGGCACATAGGTGGTTATGCCTGGCTATTTACACAGATGCTAGGATCTAAACTCAAGTCCTCAGGCTTGCACAGCAAGCTCACATACTCAGTGAGTTTCTGTCCAGCTCTAATTTAAAGACTTTTAAATCTCCAATTTATTTGTGATTTTTTTTTTTATTGAGAAGCATAATCTGTCAAATTTCGTTTGAATGAAAATATGTGGAAATTTACTTTGAAACAAATTTCAGAGGTGCATATTTTTTAAATTCATAAAA
Source organism: Lophiomys imhausi (assembly GCA_907164525.1). Lineage (NCBI taxonomy): Eukaryota > Metazoa > Chordata > Mammalia > Rodentia > Muridae > Lophiomys > Lophiomys imhausi. The sequence goes on from CAJQZJ010000594.1 coordinate 6,247,397, forward strand.
ACTATTCATTATTCATCATTTCATGTATGATTTATTCTTCCAAATTGAATATACCATTTAATTAAAGGTAGGGCTTATCAGATCAACTGGCAAGGTATGACTAGGTTACAATTAATACTGATATCGGTAAAAGTGTAAGATACTATAAAATACATATTTCTTTTGTTCATTTCAGCAACTAATTTATCTTGCGCTTAAAAGTAAGCTCACCAGATAAAATTAGGAAGGTTTCCCAGATATTCTGAAACTGAAGCTATTCAACAGCCTGAAGACTCCAGAATGCACATATCAAAAAGGTTTCATTACACAATTAGACCAATTAAATTTATATTTCAAAACTACTGCGCTATTGAATCAGACCATTTGAAGTAGCTTTGATCTGAAGAATATCAGCTGACACCATCTTGACACAAAAATGGGCTTGAAACCAAGGAGAGAATGGTTGCACAGATGCATGGCAGTGTGATCCTGAGTGGATGTCAGTCAAACTGATCATGGATATTACAGTGATATAACAATGCTCATGGCATATATGATGCCTTTTAAATTAATAAGATATCTGAATGACTTTTTTGTCTTTTTAGCTATCCTTCAGTAGCATCATTTATTATGTATATAAGATGGCATATTACTTACATGTGTGCATATATAATTTATATGTCAAATTTCCCTATTAAATGTTTATAAAACTATAAAAAACCTCAGTGATTGGATTTTGAGGCAGGACCATGGTTATTTTACTAAGAAATTCCAGATAAGCATCTTCTAAATTAGTGGTGTGTAAACTTCTTAGACTTGGCTATTTCAAACAAACATTTCAGTATACTTCATATTTGTATATGTCAATAATTACAACTATAGAAATTTAAATAATAGTAACTTAATAACATAATAATTAGTTTGCTTCATTATACTTTTTAGAAGACATTTAAATATTCAGTGAAATTTGAGATGAAGTGTGACAATTCTGTATTACTTAAAAATGTCTGATTCATATAGAAAAAATGTTTGAAGTTTGTTATTGACAGCTTGTATGCATGGTTTTCAACCTGTGAGTTGTCATCCCTTTGGCAAGCCTCTACCTCAAAAATATTTACATTACAATTCAAACATTAGCAAAATTACAGTTATAAAGTAGCAAAAATAATTTTATGGTTGGGTTCATCACATCATAAGAAACTATAAAAGGGCCACAGAAGTGGAAGGTTGAGAACCACTACCTTACATATGTAGGACATAGACAAAAAAGCAGATGGAAGTTTAGCTAATCACTGAAGTTACTGGTATTCATATATCAATAGTGCAAGATGATACTGTAAACATCCATCCACGAACTCATCAATCTTCTATCGCTATCACAAATGCTTGAGAAGAAACTATTGTAAAGAAGGAAAGCTTTGTTTTGGCTTCTAGTTACACAGTTTTCATTCCTAGGTCTCTTGGATTCATAATCTATAGGGTTGAGGCAAAGCAGAATATCATCGTTGCAGGACCACATGGCAAAAGGTGTTCACCTCAGGCAGGCCAGAAAAAATGAGATGCTGAAGGAGAATAAAGCCTCCAACAGCTCTTTAGAAAGTTGAGAAAATGACAAGGAACAGAGTAAAATCAAGACTTTCCCAGGGTCAGTCACCTAGTTGCTTCTGTTTCTACTTCACTGATAAAGGAAAAGATCCATCATCATAAAATATCTCAAACAATTGCTTGCTAGGCAACTAAAGAGTCTTAGGCTGAAAAGAACTTTGGAAGTTCTGTAAGAATTGCATTATATTACACACAAAAACATCACCCAAAGATTATCTTACCTTTCATTGTTTCGTGCAACTATTTTTTTTTTTTGAGAGGAGTAAGGGTTTTGCTGGGAGTTGGAGAGAGATATTGGTGGATGAATATAATCAATATACATTGTATAAAGTATGAGTCTTTCAATTAATAAGTTACTTTTGTTGTTTTGTATTGTATTTGTTGTTATAAGAGAAAGAACCCTTTGTTGGACTGAAAGGAGGAGCTGTTGGGGGGAAAAAGATATTCCTTAAACTTAAAAAAAAAGGAAGAGGATGGGGGCATGTAAGGGGAGAAGGGTGGGAGGGTGGGACTGAAGGAAGGAGTAGGGAGGGTATTGTGATTGAGATGTAACTTGAAGAAATAAAACAGAGGTTAAAAAATTTAAATTAAAGTATTTTATCAATTAATTCTCACACAATTCTACAGTACCTAGTATTCTCATTACTGCCTGGAAAAAAAAACAAGTAGATAATAAAATTGAGGTTAAATCAAACAAGAAAACAAGGCTTGGAACTGTAAAATATGTCTCTACAGGCAATGTACTTACACATTTTACCTCAGTCCAGTGATTATTCAGATAGTAATTGGAGCTAGATATTCTAGTTGAAAAACCTGAAAAACTTGCCTAATTTAAGTTTCCTCTCATAATAGAATAAACTTGACACAAACATGAAGAAAGAAAACATAATCTGGGCTACCCAATAACCTCAAAGACATTTTTTAATTAATCATAACTATTTTCTAAAGAATCATTTCAGAAATTTTATTCCCTAGCAGATTTAGAATGTTTTTATCATGAATAAATTGATATAAGAAAGAAAAGGAAAAGTTCCTCAGGGGTGGCCAAGAACGTACTTATAAGACTACAATTAATATGAATACTTTTCCTCAGTTAATATTTGCACAACAAAGCTGTTTAACATGTACATGTCCCAAGGAACACCTGGAGTTCTCAAACATTACCAGTATCTCACATGTATTGTCATATGTGTGTAGCAGAAATCTATAAGTGTGTGAAGCGCTTATAAGAAACAGAAATGTATAGTGCCACAGTGGATCAATGTTTCTGGGAAAGGCAAAAAAATTAAAAAAAGAAATCAATCACTTGATAGTTTCATAATTAGATGGTTACATGTATAGTACACATGTCACCACTAAAACAAAGAAAATAAGACAGGTGTGCCTGTAATCCCAGGACCTGGGAGAAGACAGGAGGGTTGTGAGTTCAAAGCTAACCTGAGGTGGATTGGCTACATGAAATGTGTGTGTGTGTGTGTGTGTGAGAGAGAGAGAGAGAGAGAGAGAGAGAGAGAGAGAGAGAGAGAGAGA
>CAJQZJ010000594.1:6259314-6272295 GCA_907164525.1 Lophiomys imhausi
TCTTCTTCTTCTTCTTCTTCTTCTTCTTCTTCTTCTTCTTCTTCTTCCTCCTCCTCCTCCTCCTCCTCCTCCTCCTCCTCCTCCTCTTCCTCCTCCTCCTCCTCTTCTTATTCTTATTCTTATTCTTCTTGTTAGTGTTTCAGTTTTAGCCTCTGTAAGTCTCTAGGAGCCTAGATTGGTTAGTTCTGTTGATTTTAATGTGTTGCTCTTATCTCCTCTGGATCTCTCTATTCCTCCTCCCTCTCTTATACAGGACACCCAGAGCTCCACCTAATGTTTGGCTGTATGTCTCAGCATCTATTTTGATCCCCTGAGGGGTAGAGTTTCTCATAAGATAGTTATGTTAGGTTCCTGATCTTTTGGGTCTGTAGGTGGTAGGATAGTTAACTTGTATGATATGGCTAAAATCCATATAGTACATATTTATAAGTGAGTACATGTCATATGTATCTTTCTGAGTCTGGGTTAGCTTACTCAGGATGAGCTTTTCTAGTTCCATTCATTAGGTTGCAAATTGCATGATTTCCTCATTTCTGATAGCTGAGTGTAATGTACCACAGTTTTGTTTTTTATTTTTTTAATCCATTCTTCGTTTGATGGACATATGGGTTTTTCCCAGTTTCTAGCTATTACGAAAAAAAGCTGCACAATCATCTACAATGCAGAACTAAGAGACTTCAGAGCTGTCATTGCAACATTCAAATTTTACTTTACTTTTAAATTGGACATTCACTGCATTCAGTTTCTCTTTTATTCATTTTGCTTATTCGGGAACTTCAGAGCAATTAGCTGGAAGTACAGATTTAAAAATGATTGTTCTTATACAGCCCATTAGAATCTGCCAAGGCCTTGCAACTCATTCCATGCCAATACTACAGTTATTTGAACAGCTGCAAAGCCACACACACTGCCTGTCAGTGTTCCCTTTTCTACCAACGTGTAGCACACAGACATGGGAGTAATCCAGTAGCAGAAGCCCATGTCTGTGAGTGTGTTTATGTAGTGCCTCCAGATAGGCAATAGCACATTCTGTATGAAAACTGAGGCAACGTTACTCAAAGAAGTATTTCCAGAAAAGTAGCATGTTTCAGAAAGTAATAAGAGTCTGTTCTGTTCCCATTAGTTCTAAAGAACAGTTGCTCTCAGAGGAGGTACAAAGGGACAGGACCCATAGAGATACTGACTAGATCCTGAATTCCAAAGGCTGTGCCCTTCAATATTCAGTCATCATGTTTAAAGTGATGGGATGTCCTTTCCACTGTGTGATGATGTGGCCAGCTTCATGCACTATCAGGTTAATTTGGGACAGTTTGTTTTCAGTTTTTTTTTTTATATAAGTACTTTATTTTTTTTCTTCAAGTTACATCTCAGTCACAAACCCTTCCCTATTCCCCCTTCCTGTCCCACCCTTCCACCCTCTTCCCCGCCAACAGCTTCCCTTTTCAATCCAACAAATGGTTCTTTCTCTTATAACAGTAAATTCTATACAAAACAGCAGAATTAAATACGCCACATTTATGAGAGTTAAATGGCCCAGTATACCTTCCCAATGTCCAGTTCATACATATTTGGCCCCTGACTTTAACCTTCTACCTTCTAACCATCTCCATGAGTTTAAAATTCTTTAACTGACTTAGCTTTCATATTAACTTGCATCACTATCATAACCATCTTCTTAGATCTAGAACGCCCTCTTGATTCCTAAACAACTCAAAATTTAGCTATGAGACTCAAGCTGTCTGTTCTTCAACCACCTCAGAGAGCTGAGAAGGATAAATATATCTGATTATATAGGAACAAACCGTCTTACCGTCTTAAACTGTTTAGGAGAGTTAAGAAAAACAAACTCCTAGTCATGCATGCATGTCACCTTGTTAGCTACTATGACAGTCTATCACAGATAGTCTCTAAGCTACTCAGTAATCAAATTGTTAAGAGACAAGCAACATTTGCTTATCTAAATACAAGAGATAGATAGGGCATCTTCAAAAACCCCAAGAGATCTGCTGCAGAATATGGCATTCAAAGTTGTGGTCTTAAATTAAGATTTTTTTTTTGATATCGTGACATATCAGCTCCTGACAGCACCCCCTATTCTATTCCAAGTAGAAGAAAAGCATCGAAGAATCTCCAGTGTGAGATGGTTGAATTAGTGGCAAGCCTATCTCTTGGCATGTAAAAACTCCTTGCTTCAACTGCAGACAGACTGCTGTCCAAAAAGGACAAAACTTGGTAGCAGGGAAGTCGACAGCCTAGCTCTGCCAAGACAGGGTAGGTTAGTCCTTCACAATCCCTGCTCTACAATCAATGTCTGTCAGAGAAACAGGACTAAAAGGCTGAAGACTGATGCTGGAATGTATGGAGAGAAAATGGGAACTGTCCAGGTTTGTCATTTCTTAGTATTGGAAGCTGCAGGCCCTGCACTTCAGTTTTCTTTTTAAAATATTTAATTTTTTAAAAACACTTCAAGATATTTACATAATCCAAATTCAAATTTAAAACTGAACAAAATAGTGCAAGGAGTCTAATTTTTGTCATCCCTTCTGCTCCCAACTGATAGCTTTTAAAAAATATTTATTTATTTATTTATTTATTTATTTATTTGTTACATCTTGATTACATCCCCCACCCTCCTCTCCACCTGGTCCCAACCTCCCACTCTCTTCCCCCCTCTCTTCTCCCTCTCTCCCCTCCTTCTCCTCAGGTGAGGGGAGCACCCCATAGCAACCCCCCTCAGTTCATCAGTCACATGAGGGCTAAGAGAGCTTCCTCTTGCCCTGGGGCTCAACATGGCAGCCCAGATAGGGTAAGATGTTCCACTCACAGGCAACAGAGTGATGACAGAGACATCCTCATGCCCCACCACTTGCTAAGGGGTCTGTATAAAGACCAAGTTGCCTATCATCTATATATGTGTAGGGTGCCTAGGTCTGGTCTATATATGCTTTTTGTTGTTTGTTGTTGTTGTTGTTAATACTTCTGACTCTGTCAGCCTCAAGGGGCCTAGGCTGGCTGGACTGTTGACCTTTATGTGGGGTTCTAGTCCCCTCTTTATTTCTTCTCCCTCTATTCTGTAAGATTCCCAGAGCATGAAATAATATTTGGCTGTTTGTCTCAGCATCTGTTTTGATCCACTTCTAGATGAAGTTTCTTGTAGGGTAGTTATGCTTGGTTCCTATCTCTTTGAGTCTGTGGGTTGTAGGATGGTTATCCTGTACTATGGCTAATATCCAGTTGCAAGTGAGTATATATACTATGTGTACCTTTCTGGGTCTAAGTTAGTTCACTCAGGTTGAGCTTTTCCAATTCCACCCATTTGGTTGAAAATTGCAAGATTTCCTTGTTTCTGACAGCTAAGTAGTATTCCATTGTGTAAATGTACCATAGTATTTTTTTTTATCCATTCTTCCATTGAAAGACATCTGGGTTGTTTCTAGTTTCTGACTATTATGAATAAAGCTACTATGAACACAGTTGAGCCTATGTCCTTGTGGTTTGATGGAGAATCTTTTGGATATATTCCCAGGAGCATTATGGCTGTGTCATGAGGTAGAGATATTCCCAGTTTTCTGAGATATTGCCAGATTCATTTCCAAAGTGGTTGTACAAGTTTCAATTTCACCAGCAATGCAGGAGTGTTTACTTTTCTCCACATCCTCTCCAACATGTGCTGTCACTTGACTTTTTGATATTAGCCATTCTGACTGGTGTGAGATGGAATCTCAGAGTTGTTTTGATTTGCATTGCCCTGTGCCTTTCTAAGGATGTTGATCATTTCTTCAAGTGTCTCTTAGTCATTAGAAATTTCTCTTTTGTGAATTCTCAGTTTAGCTCAGTACCCCACTTTTTGATTGGATTACTTGGTTTCTTGGTATTTAATTTCTTGAGTTCTTTATTTAATTTTGATATTAGCCTTCAGCCAGATATGGGGTTGTGAAGATCTTTTCCCAATTAGAATAAGGCTGCTGTATTGTTCTAATGACAGAGTCCTTTGCCTTACAGAAGAGTTTCTGTTTCATAAGGTCCCATTAATTGATTGTTGGTCTTAGATCCTGAGACCACAGTCACCTTGATATCTAAACCATACAAAGACCCAACAAACAAAGATAATTTCAGACCAATTTCCTTATGAACATCAAAGCAAAATATTCAATAAATACTTGCAAACTGAATTCAAGACGACATCCAAAGTATCATACACCATGATCAAGTAGCCTTCATCCCAGGGATGCAGGGGTGGCACAACATATGAGGATCCATCAACGTAACCCACCATATAAACAAGCTGAAAGAAAAAAACACATGATCATCTAATTAGATGATAAAAAAACATTTAACAAAATTCAGCACCCCTTCATTTTAAAAGTGTTGGAAAGACCAGGCATACAAGGTCCATACCTAAACATAATAAAGGCAATATACAGCTAGCCAATAGCCAACATCAAATTAAATAGAAAGAAACTTAAAGCATTTCCTCTAAAATCAAGGAGAAGACAAGGCTGCCCACTCTCTCCATATCTCTTCAACATAGTACTTGAAATTCAAGCTAGAACAATAAGGCAACTAAAGGAGATTAAGGGGATACAATTGGGAAAGGAAGAAGTCAAAGTATCCCTATTGGCAGATGATATGATAGTATACATAAATGTCCCCAAAAATTCTATCAAAGAACTCTTACTGCTGATAAGCACTCTCAGCAACATAGCTGGATACCAAATTAAGTAAAAATAAATCAGTAGCCCTTCTTTACACAAAAGATAAATGGACTGAGAAATTAGGGGAAACAACACCCTTCACAATAGTCACAAATAATATAACATGCATGTGAGTGAGTAACTCTAACCAAGCAAATGAAAGACCTGTATAACAAGTACTTCAAGTCCTTGAAGAAAGAAATTGAAGAAGATAGAACCTTTAGTATAAAAGAATATACTTACTTTGCTTCCATTTTTCTATTGCATTTCTTTGAACTTGTGAACACGAGACTGTTCTCCTATCCTAGATGTCCACTGCACCCTCTTCATGCCTCATTTCTCAGGAAGCTCCCTCTGTTTACTTTCATTTTTTTAGATGGATAGATTATCAGCTGAGAGGGTGGGGAGTGACAGATCTGGAGCAAACATACATCTAGGAGGAAGGAAGTATGCATGAATAAGGAGAGGTACTGTGATTCTGAGGTTAAAATCTTGTTATTATTATTGTTATTATTATTATAATTATTATTGTTGTTGTTGTTATGTTTATTTATTACATCAAGTTACATCTCAATCATAGTGCCCTCTTTACACCCCTCCCTCTCCCACCCATCCCTCTTCTCCAATGTGGAGTGTCCCTACATATCAGCCCCTCTCAGTTCAACAGTCATATGAGAGTTAAGAGCTTCCTCTTGCAGTGTGGGCCTACATGGTAGCACCCTTAGGGCAAATTGTCCCATTGATAGATAACAAAGTATATGTTCCTGATCTTTTTGGTGTGTTGGTTGTAGGATAGTTATCCTGTACTATATGGCTAAAATCCAATTTTAAGTGAGTAGATGCCATGTGCATCTTTCTGAGTCTAGGTTAGCTCATTCAGGATGAACTTTTCCAGTTCCATCCATTTGGCTGCTTGTACAACCACTATGGAAATCAGTCTGGCGATATCTTAGAACTTGAATAGCTCTACCTCAAGACCCAGCCATACTACTTCTGGGTATCTACCCAAACGATTCCTCACCAAATCACAAGGACATTTCCTCATCTATGTTCATAGCAGCCTTATTTGTAATAGCTAGAAACTGGAAACAACCCAAATGTCTCTCAACTGAGGAACAGATAAAAAAAAAATGTGGTACTGAGGTTAAAATCTTATTTGATGTTTGTGGACATTGGTGTAAAATGGCAAGCTTCCATCTGTGCTATTTCTCAGTTACAGTGGCCTGCTCACACAGTCACATATAGAACAGGAAAGAAGTTGGGTTTATCTAAATTTGGAGACAACCCACTAGGAAAAAAAAAAGAAAGTTGAAGGAGGACGCAATGGACTGCATTCAAATCTCTGGATGTAAGCTGACAGGGAGAAAGGTCTGTCTAGGGAAATTGAAAAGGGTAGAAAAAAAGTGCACAAGTCAGGGAGGAGAGACCATGGGCAGAATTGATTAAGTCTTAGATGACTCTAGATAGCACAGTACTGTGGAAGAATTTCATCTGAGCTATCAGAGGTTGACCAATTTGCTGGTGAGGTTGAACTTCCTGTTAGAGGTGCAAATGCAGTGACATTAAGTACGAAACAAAACAGAATTTTAATATCTATAAAATGGCATTGGTAAATAGTGATAGGTTTCTATTGCCTGACAAATGAACTTAAAGAGTTGTATTTCTTTTCTAAAAATAGATTCACATTTCTGTAGAGAATCATCACATTATTCTTCATGTTAATAATAGCAGAGGCTTCCTCTTATCACAATATAAAGGGTGAACTCTAACTATAAACAGAACTACATTCTTTCAGTAAGACTATGTGATTTTGATACTCTCTGCCTAACATAAAGCTTGTTTTTTTCCTGAGGATATACACAGAAGACTGTAGGAACCTGTCCTAACATGAAAATGGATTTGGCATAGTGAAACTATTCCTCTGAAACCAAAAGCAAAACATTCTCCTTATTATATTCAAAAGGTGGTAGAGAAAGAGGTAGGAGAAGAGGGACAAAGAGAAGGCAGGAGAAAAAGAGGAAGAGGTAGAGGTAGAAGGAGAGGGAGAGAGAGAGACAGAGAGACAGAGAAAGTCAATCTCCCAGTCTCTCAATGTGACTATAAACAAATCTCCAGGAAGGTGCAGTGCTGAGCATACATCAAGCATCCAGAGAGCATGTGAACACTTACGATTTCCATAGTATTGTTTTTATTTTGTAAAACATGGCTCTTTAAATGTAAAACAGTTCAACTTCTATTGATAATTCAACTGGTCAGTCCATGACGACATACTCAGCCACAAGGAATATAGAGAGAGTATACTGTCTTTTTTAGTTAACTCTAATTCATTAGCTCTGTAGCAATGAGACGTATTTTAAGCAAACATGAAAAGCTATACTTGCATAGAACAAAACATAGAATAACAATTTTGGGCATAAATCAGATAGGATTATCAATTTTCCTATTTTACCTGAGGAGCAAACACTACCATAGTCCTCTAACAACTTTTATAAGTAACACAATAAATACAGAATGTGGTTGTTATTTTTGATGTGACAGGCTAGTCATATCAACATGGAGATCAGTGTCTGTGAGAGTGTGGACTGCACAGGCTCACTCTCATGTCCAGATTCCTCCTGACTCAGAACGGGGCTGCGGGGCTGCAGGGCTGCAGGCCTGCTGAGTCTTGGGCAGGGATGCACACACCATCTGCCTGATGCCTCATCTAGTGATCTGGACCTGGAAAAAGACATTATCTCCAATTTGTAGCCAGAAGAATACAGAGTGGGAAAAAAGGGGAGTTTTCTTTACTCTTTCCATTCATTTAGATTTTAATTGTGAAATGTTTATATGCAGAAAAATGCATGGCTGAAGCGTGAAGCTCCATAGAATCACAGCACTGAGATACTCACAGTTGCCACACATAAAAAGACAAAATACCACCAAGGATGAAATCCCCACAGCTTCTCTCTCAAACACTATTTACTCTCTTCAACTAGCATTACAACGTGAATCACTCTATCCAACATGAGGCTTGAACAATCCAGCTATAGTATAATATATCATGAAACCCGCTCATTTTCATTGCATAGTAATAGTTGATTGTACAGATGTAGCATTATCTACCCATTCTATTCTGAAAGAATATTTGGGTGTTTCTATTTGCAGGAAGTTATGGATAATACTACCGTACTAGATGTGCAGGAATTGGTTTTCAGGGAGATTAGCAAATCATCAAAGTGAATGAATGAATTTTAAATCCCACTTAAAAAAAAAAAACTATGAGAATTCTGCTAGCTGCTTTTTTAAATTTATTTTTTATTATTAATTTGTTTATTTTACATTCCAATTGCCATCTGCCACCCTCTTCTCAGTTCTACCCTCCCACCCACTTCACACATACTCCCACCCACCCAGTACCAACCCAATCTGGCATATCAAATTGCATCAGGACTAAGTGCCTCCTCTTCCACCGAGGCAAGACGATGCAGTTCTGCTAGGAAAATGGGATCCAGAGGGGGGCAACAGAGTCCAAGTCAGAGATAGTCCCTGCTCCAATTGTAGGGAATGTACTTGAGGACCTAGCAGCCCATCAGCTTCATATGCGTATTGGGCCTAGGACCAGGCCATGCATGTTCTTTAGTCCGTTGTTCAGTTTCTATGAGCCCCTTGTGTCCCAGTTAACTGGCTATGTGGATCTTCGTGTGGTGTCCTTGATCCCTCCAGCTCCCACAAACCTTCCCCTAACACTTCTTCAAGACTCCCTGATCTTTACCTATTGTTTGGCTGTGAGTCTCTGCATTCATTTCCATTATCAGCTGGATAAACTTTCTGGATGGCAGTGTTGGGTTGCTGTCCGGATTCCTCTCTCTATCTACTTTGGGTGTCTATTTTACTTCCCCTACTTAGAGAGATTCAAGCATTATCCCTTGTGCCCTCCTTGTTACTTAGTTTCTTTGGGTCTGTGAGTTGTAGCATAATTATCCTGGTACTTATCGTCTAATATCCACTTATGAGTGAGTAAATACCGTGAGTTATCTTCCCAACACTGAATACAGTTATCTTTGACTGACCACTCTAGTAGTTCTGAAGCAGTATTTTATTTTTATGTATTTTATGTATTTATTTATTTATTTACTTATTTCATGTATTCTCCACAAGTAATCATGTTTTCATATTTCGTACATGTGCCATCAATCGTCTTATTTGAAGCCTCATCATCATTTTTCAAATCTATGTTTTCTCTTATTGCATTTTTATTGATTTATAAGAGTTATTAATATAGGAAACATTCTTGTGTCGTAAATACCTTTTATTATTATTTTCCATTCTACCATACCTTTTCAAATATAAAGTACTTTTTTTATTCATTCTAACTGGTTTTTGTGCTTTAAGAAATCTACCAAGTTTTCTAAAATATCACCAGACTGATATCCATAGTGGTTGTACAAGTTTGCATTCCCACCAGCAATGGAGGAATGTTCCCCTTTCTCTACAGCCTCGCCAGCATGTGCTATCTTTTGAGTTTTTGATCTTAGCCATTCTGACAGGAGTGAGATGGAATCTCAGATTAAGGAAATTGAACATTTCTTCAAGTGTCTCTCGGCCATTTTAGATTCCTCTTTTGTGAATTCGCTGTTTAGATATGTCCCCATTTTTTGATTGGGTTACTTGGTTTACTGGTGTTTAATTTCTTGAGTTCTTTATAGATTTTGGAAATTAGCTCTCTGTCAGATGTGGGGTTGCTTAATATCTTTCCCCAATCTGTAGGCTGCCGCTTTGTTTTAATGATATTGTCCTTTGCCTTACAGAAGCTTTTCAGTTTCATGAGGTTCCATTTATTGATTGTCATTCTTAGGGCCTGACCTATTGGTGTTCTGTTCAGGAAGTTGTCACCTATGCCAACAAGTTCCAGCCTTTTCCCCACTTTCTCTTCTATTAGATTTAATGTGTCTGTCTTTATGTTAAGATCTTTGATCCACTTGGACTTAAGTTTTGTGATAAATATGGGTCTATTTGCATTCTTTTACATGTTGACATCCAGTTAGACCAGCACCATTTCTTGAAGATGCTGTCCTTTTACTATTGTATGATTTTGGCTTCTTTGTCAAAAATTAAGTGACCATAGGTGTGTGGGTCCTAGGCATCCAAAAGAATCCTCACCAATCCACAGAGACATCTCCTCAACTATCTTCATAGCAGCTTTATTTGTAACAGCTAGAAACTGGAAACAACCCCAATGTCCTTTAAAAAAAAAACAAACCTGTGGTATATTTACACAATGGAATACTACTCAGCTATCAGAAACAAGGAAATCATGCAATTTTCAACCAAATGGATGGAATTTGAAAAGCTCATCATGAGTGAGCTAACTCAGACTCAGAAAGATACACATGGCATATATTCACTTATAACGGGATTTTAGGCATATAATACAGGATAACTATACTACAATCAATAGACCCAAAAGAACAGGAACATGGACTTGGTTACCTGTTAGTGGAACACCCCACCCTAGTGGAACTGCCATGTTTGCCTCCTGTGCATTAGGAAGCTCTTAGACCTCATGTGACTAATGAACTGAGGGGGCTGATACACTGAGACATCCCACACCGGGGGAATGGGAGTGGTCGGAGAGGGGGTAGAGGTTGGGAAGGAGGGGGTGGTGGGAAGGGGTGGCAATGAAGATGTAACAAAATAATAAATGAACATTTCAAAAAAGAAATCTATTCAAAGTAACAGATCTAGTCTATTACATTATTTTATGGATACTTTGTTACTATTTGTGACAAGTTACTTGATATCAATTTTTGTATTAATATGAGGATTCCTGTCTCATATTTTTGTAGGTATATCTACTTGACCCAGTTCTGTTAATGAAAGTTCCCCATTTCTGCCCAGCATTGTGATGTCAGTGCTGTGTATAAAGTGTGTATGTATATTTCTATACTCACAAATGTGTGTGTGGGTGATTGTCTTAGCTCCACTGAATCCACCCTTGTACATATACCTAGCCACTTTGTTTATGTGTAAAGATACAAGAGCTGGACTTTTTCTACTTGAGGAGTGGCTTAGCTATTAACAAGCTGTTTCAGTGTCTTATAAATTTTTATTCAAAGAGAAACAGAGAGGGAGGAGGGAAGTGGAAGGGAGATAGGCACCTGGAATTTCACCCTATATAATCTGATAATCCAATTTGAAGAGACTCTCTGCAATGCTGAGTGATCTAATCTGTGATCACAACTATCCATGTATTCTGTCTTCTTTTCCTTAATGTACTCTGTGAGGTCTCACATGTATTCAATTGGTTTAGCAGGGATAATTTTATGTTTATCACTATTGCAGTTCTATATATATATAATTTTTGTGTGAATGTTTGTTGTTGTCATAAACAATGATAATTTTTGAACATTGTTTCTGTAAGATGGAAAACATAATTCAATAATTTATACTGCTTCCTTAAACTTTCTACATATTGACATGCACATTTGGTAATTTATTTCATTTTTTCTTCTTTTCTTACATTGCTTGTTTGTCACATCCAAATCAGTATTAAATGGAGAATAGTAACATCTTTTAGCCTTTAAGATCATAACATTTTGGTAGTGATGGTAATAAGTACATTTGTCACAGGGTCTCTAAAGTACTTATCAGGAAAATGAGAAAGAATATTTTCAGTTTGTATATTATAGCTAGGTTTGCTTTGTGTTTTTATCACTGAGTGTTATATTTTATTTGTGCCTTTTTGACAATGACCTTGATGATCATTTAATCTCCCCCTTTTATTGACAATATAATTAATGAGTTACAATAAATGAGTTTTCAGAGCCAGACAGATTTTGTATTCACGTAATTAGCCCAATGAGTTTGGTTTTGCTTATGCAGTATTCACCAAATTATTTGTCATTTTGTCAATTATAATTATGTGATAATTTATTTTCTTGGAATAACTTCAGTGTGTTTTGTCATCATAGTTGTATTTTTGAAACGAACAGTGTCTTGCTTTTCTTCCTGTCAGTAAAAGTGTGTGCAGCGGTAGTTACTCCTCAAATATTTGATATATTTTTAAAATTTATTTATTTATTGCTTCAGTTTCATCTCCATTATAGTGTCCTCTTTCCACCGCTCCCAGTCCTGCACTCCCACCCTCTAACCCCTAACCATTCCATCCCATTCCCATGGAGTGGAGTGTCCTTATATAATAGTCCCCCACCCCAGTTCAGCAGTCATATGAGGGCCAAGAGCCTCCTCATATACTGGGGGCTACAAGGCAGCACCATTAGGGAAAAGTGTCTCATTGACAGGGAGAAAAAGAAAAAGTTTATGTTCCTGTTCCCTTTGGTGCATTGGTTGTATTATAGTTATCCTGTACTATACAGCTAAAATCTGACTATAAGTGAATAGAAGCCATGTGCATCCTTCTGAGTCTGGGTTAGCTCACTCAGGATGATTTTTCTAGTTCCATCCATTTGGCTGAAAATCGCATAATTTCATTGTTTCTGATAGCTGAATAGTATTAAATTGTGTAGATGTACCACAGTTTTGTAATCCATTCTTCAGTTGAAGGATATCTGGGTTGTTTCCAGTTTCTAGCTATTACAAATAAGGCTGCTATGAACACAGATGAGGAAACTTCGTTGTGATTCAGTGAGGAGTCATTTGGATGTATACTCAGAAGTGAAATGGCTGGGTCTTGAGGTAGAGCTATTCCAAGTTTACTAAGATATCGCCAGACTGACCTCCATAGTGGTTGCACAAGCCTGCACTCCCACCAGCAATGGAGGAGGGTTCCCCTTTCTCCACACCCTCGCCAGCATGTGTTGTCATTTGAGCTTTTGATCTTAGCCATTCTGACAGGTATGAGATGCAATCTTAGAGTGGTCTTGAGTTGCATTTCTTGGATGGTTAAGGATGCTGAGCATTTCTTCAAGTGTCTCTCAGCCTTTAGGAATTTCTCCTTTGTGAATACTCTGTTTAGCTCTTTTCCCCATTATTTGATTGGATTATTTGTTTTATTGGCATTTAATTTCTTTTTTTTCATTTTTTAATAATTTATTTTTTATTTCTTCAAGTTACATCTCAATCACAATCCCCTCCCTACTCCCCCCTCCAGTCCCACCCTTCCACCCTCCTCCCCCTCAACCCCCCATCCTCTTCCCTTCTTTTTTTTTTTTTTTTTAGTTTAAGGTATTTCTTTTTTCCCCCCAACAGCTCTCCCTTTCAGTCCAAAAAATGGTTCTTTTTCTTATAACTATAAATACAATACAAAACAACAGAAATAAATAGGCCACGATTATAAGAGTTATAT
>CAJQZJ010000594.1:6278573-6291304 GCA_907164525.1 Lophiomys imhausi
TGTGTGTGTGTGTGTGTGTGTGTGTGTGTGTGTGTGTGTGTGTGTGTGTGATTCATTGACTTTAACTAGGGTCTCTTGAATGAACTTTGGTGGGCAGTTATTTGCTGGAGGATGGTCAACTTACTAGAGGATATATCACAGAAAATAATTATTTCTCTGCATACAGCAATCATTACCTGTCAATGATATGTACAGGTCCTATGTAGATAACTGCAGATGCTGTGATTTTACAAGTACAAAATCATCTCATATCCAAAAGAAAGCATTTTGCAGCACCCCTCTGCATGCTCTGGCTCATACATTCTTTCCACTCCCTCTTCTATATAATCCCTGAATCTTTGAAGGGATCCTATAGATATCCTCTTGAACGATGAACACCCAACAGTCACTCTAGCATTTTGACTAGTTAAGACTCTCTGTGTTAACTATCAACCATTGCAAAGAGAATCTTCTCTAAAAAACAGTTAAGAGAAGTTCTAATTTGTGTGTATAAGTGGATGCTTAGAAGGCAGTTTGACACTATGTCCCTTTAGTAACATAGCAGAAGTGTGTCTCCCACTATATCCCACTTTGAAGACATAAGCCACGGGCTTTTGACCAGATTTATGGTACTAATCATGAATTCTATGTTGAGAAGTAAGCCCCAAATTGACTTATAAAGAGGTTGGTTACCCCCAGCAATCATACCATTATTACACCATAGGCATACCTTGCCTAGAAGGCCAGTACTATAACACGCAGGTTCTTTATCTGGGAGAAGCCAATAATGCACTTTCTCTTTTTCACAGTCTTCACAATACTCTTTGGTACTATGAAAACTAACCAGAAAGGAAGAAACTTCCCATTTTTTTCCTTGTGGCCTTCTTTTCTTGTGGTCTTCAAGGTGTAGATTTTCTTTCCACATGTGCCCTGATTTCTTTGTACCTCATATTCAAAGTGTATTATCTCTTCAACAATAAGATCTTCCCATCTCATTCTGAAAAATAACCAAGAGTAATAATAATAGCCTATATTGTTTTGGAAACCCCTCAGATTTCCTGACCAACAATTCATAGAGGGGTATCCTATTCTTACTATTGGGACTTTTTAAAATAAACTGTGGTTTTGCGAGCAACATTATCCATTATACAGTGTACTATCAGTATATTACTCATTCATACAGTATACTTCTGGTAATATTCTTGATGTTTTTGTTTTGTTTTTAACTACAGTTTTAATTAACTTACAAATTTTTCACATAGCTTTTCACATAAACTTAATTTTAGTTAACTCTTTCCCTTTTCCTCCTGTCAATCTCCCTGTCCCCATTCTGACTTATACTCTTCCAATCTCCATATTCCTTCCTTCTATTTTCATTTTCCAAGTTCTACCACCTTCTCCACTTCAAGAACTCTTTTTGATGTCATTTTTTTTTAATTGTCATTTCTGTCTCGGAATAAAAGCAATCACAAACCCCAAGTCCCTTTTCCATATTATCATCTTATTCAGAAGTTTGATGTTCTAATTTTTCACTACTTCTTTAACTCTACAAATTCTATGTTAAGTTTTGCTGGTTTCCATCAATACAAGATGTAATAGAGAGTATTAATTACTTTGCTTTAATATTTACCACAGCAACAGGAAAAGAAACTAAAACAGAAATTAGTACTAAGAAGTGAGGCCATTGCAATGATAAATTTAACTAACCATCTAGCCCTTAGGCCTTTTGAACCATTTCACAGTAAGAATAAAAAAAGTTTGAAATTTTGAGTTAAAAAGTCCCCATCATGATAGAAACAGATATTAATGGGCCACTTTGGTGGAGGCTTAGAAGACAAAATGCTGAGAAAAACAAAACTTGTGACACTTCATAAGAGAACACGGGCTTCTGGGATGTAGCCATTCATGTAACAGTTAACCAAGAATCTAATTTCATATTGTCCATGATCTGGGAATATAAAACAAATATAAATTAAAGGTAATGGACTAATGTGTTTGAAAGGGGTTTAAAGTATATGGACAAGCTTATGATTTTAGACAAGGAGTGAACCAACAAAGCAGCTATAATTGTTAAAGACATTGGCAACATTACAGGGAAACAGCTCTCAGGGACAATAGGAGACTTGCCTTCAGGACAAGACACCACTCAGCAGGGACTTATAAAGAGAATGCAGCTGAGTTCCATACTGCTCAAAGGCAATTTCCTAGGATAATGTTTCCCCGGGGTTAGCACATAGGAAATGAAGCAAGTCTGGTCCAAGAGGGACAGACTCTATCCATATGGCATTAGAACTCCTGATGGATGTGATATGGATCATGTTCTTGGGTTTGTAGACATAAAAGATGCAAAATTAAGGGCGTCATTGAGTCTTGTTCAGCAATTTCAGAGAGTTGCTGATACCAATGTGCGATAGGGTCAGAATCTCTCCCAGGTGATTATATATTTTGTCACAGTGATACTGTGATGTGAAGTTTAGGTTTCAATAGAAATTTCAGGATGTTGAAGATGCTTAGATTATAGAACATCCATCAAAAATAGTTGTTGACATATAATGGAGTCAGCTCATGAGAAGATTTTGTCTGTTGCAAATGGCTATGCTAGAGGCGTAGAACTATCTAAGACCTTTGGAGCACAGCCAATTTTAGCATAAGTCCCAGATGCCAGACATGGAGTTACAAAATTTCATGTTTCAATTGTCAATTTTGGACTTGCTTTTGCCTGATCATTCACTGATATTGCTTGATTCTTTTTTTGCAATAAGAATATTTATCCTGTGCCACAATATGGTAGACATATGTAACTTGTTTTTTTATTCTATAGACATTCACAGTTAAGAGATTTAGAACATTTAAAGTATTAGAATTAAAGACTTGTAGCTTAAAGTAAAGCTGAATTATTATTACATCTTTATATGATTATAAGTGTATCAAAATGAGAAATGTAAAGTTATGACTTAAAAGTGGTGTTTTGGGGTGTCAAGTTGATAGTGGGTAGAGTTGGATGGTTAGTATAAATTGTCAATTTGACACAATATATAATTACCAGGGAGACAGGCCTCTGAGTATGTCTGTAGGGGCTTACATGACTGCATCAGTAAAAGTGGGAAGACCCTCTTTCTGTGTTGTGTCACATTCGAAGGCTGCGATGTTGGCCTGTGTAGGTAGAGAAAGTAGACTGACAGCAGCATATATTCATCACTATGCTTCCTGATTGTGGGCACATTGAATCCTGCTATGTCAATCTCCTGCTGCCTGGACTTTATAACATGATGAACTATACCCATGAACCAAAACTAATTCTTTCTTCCTTAAACTCCTTTTCTTATAGTATTTTATCACAACAGTGTGAAAAGAATTTAAAACTTGAAGGTTGTTATGATCTATCTAACATTACCCAAACAGGAAGACAAGATTTCCATTATTTTTATTATCTTATTTCTAAGTGAAAATGTCAAATATATGCCATTGTATTTGGGTTATACGAGAATATTTGAGCTACTAAAATTGTAAATGATATATCATAAAAGAAGAAACTCAGCATTTGAACTTCCATGTGGTTGAAGTCTTCTCAAGGGTAAGGTCTTTATGGAAACAAACCTACAATTTGCCTTTCCATTCATACATTTATTTCTCTACTTTTTTGCATATATCATTCAGACTTTGATTGTCACATTTTACTATTACATTCCAGTTATCTGTTTTGCTTAAAAAATCCTCATGTGGATATAAGACTGAATATTCTTTAGCATTCATCTTTTTAAAACTGAGGGAAAATGTGTGTTGTGTTCAAGAAATATCTAAAATGCATTACTGCTTTTGAAAAAATGATTTCCACATATAAAAAAATAGCATCAAGTAACAGTTTAGAAGATAGCCAGAGGATATGTTTGCACTATATTTAAAATGCAAAAATATTATATATGAGAACTAATGGTCAGAGTAAAACTATGCCTGGCATAATTAATTGAATCCTGTTAATGTACTCACATATCGTAGACCTAGCAGGAAGGAATATTGTTCATTTAATTTATTTACACTGTGAATATTAACCTAATTTCTTTCTATAAAGTCTATTAATGTTTAATATTCAGTATGTATTAATTTGAGAGGGCTAAACAAAATACTCAGACTCATAGATACACAGGGTAGAAGACCAAGATCAAGGTGTGAACAGATTTCAATTCTCCAGCGGTCTCTACTCTTCTGTAAGTTCTTTCAGCCTGTGTTCTCAGTATAAACACACTTTAGATGTTTATATCTCACCAGAATGGCAGTCATATTAGCGTAAACTTATATATCTATGCTTTACTTTAATTCCTTAATGATTGTTTATTTAAATTGTCACATTGAAAGTTAACATTTTAAGGCATGAATTTTATAGAGACACAAATTCAGCCAATAACATAGATTCCATTCATTTGCTATGTAGTATTTAACCACATAATATAGGACAGGGCTATCTTATACCAGAGACTATTATAAAGGAAGAGAAAAAAAAACTATATAAACTATATGTGTTCAAATCTAAAATTATACACATACAGGTAATGATAGAGACTAAGCAAGTTGTGTTTATATATTTATGAATATATATCATACTACATATCATATAATGCAAAATTAAAGAAGTAGAGCTCATATATATTTGAGAGAAAGCAAGGAGGTACATGGAGGTCTTGAGGGACAAGTGGGAAGAAGAAATTTACATAACTGTGTTTGAATTTCAAAAAATAAAAAATATTTAAATATATTTTCAAACTGAAAACAAAAATGCTTATATGTTATTACAACAAAAATATGTTAAATTATTTTTTTGAAATAGTAAATGACTTGATAGTATGAAACTGTTGGAAAATATATTGGTATAAAACTGATAAAAGACATTTCTATAGAGGCATTTTAAAAGTAGAATTCTTAAATATTTTTGAATGGAAACACTTGTAAATTGAAAAGAAGAGAATTCTGAGCATAAGTATTTTTTTAATATTTATTCACTACTTTAGGCCACATCTCCATTACAGTGCCCCCCTCCATCCCTCCCAGTCCCACCATCCCACCCTCCCATCCTACTCCTCCAGAGTGTGGTGTCCCCACACATCAGTCTTGCAACTTAGTTCAGCAGTCACATGAGGGCCAAGAGCCTCCTCATATACTGGGGGCCTACATGGCAGCACCACTAGGGCAAAGTGTCTCTTCAACAAAGTCTGTGTTCTGTTCCTTTTGGTTCATTGGTTATACAATAGTTATCCTGTACTATATGGCTAAAATCCAATTATAAGCAAATAGATGCCATGTGCATTTTTCTGAGTCTGAGTTAGTTCACTCAGGATGAGCTTTTCTAGTTCCATCCATTTGGCTTCAAATTGCATGATTTCATTGTTTCTGATGGCTGAGTACTATTCCATTGTGTAGATGTACCACAGTTTTGTTTTGTTTATCCATTCATTGGTTGAGGGACATCTCACAACTGTCAGAATGGCTAAGATCAAAAACTCAAATAACAGCACATGCTGGTGAGGTTGTGAAAAAAGGAGAACATTCCTCCATTGCTCGTGCGAATGCAAACTTGTACAACCACTATGGAAATCAGTCTGGCAATATCTTAGAAAACTTGGAATAGCTCTAGCTCAAGACCTAGCCATACCACTTCTGGGTAAACATCCAAATGATTCATCATCAAACCACAAGGACATTTCCTCATCTATGTTCATAGCAGCTCTATTTGTAAGAGCATAAGTATTTTAAATTCAAATCATTGAATCATAAATAATCATGGCAATATGTTAAAATTTTAGGAAACCCATATAGAGAATGATTCAAAATAAGGTCAGGTAAGTGATTGAAGATTCTTTCATGTAGCATCTGATAGGCTTTGACAAAGATTATGGATTGTGCTGCTCAGAGCGAAAGTAGCTACTGGGAGGTTTGATCTGGGCACAGCACAACCTGACTTTCATTGCCTACAGTCCCATAATGGAGCACTGAGAGGAGTACTCCAAGAGCATAGACTGGTTTTATATAGGCTGTTCAGTGGCACAATACAAAGCTGCTGTCTTAAATTTGGATATCAGTGTTGGAAGTGGTGAGATAAAATAGGTTGTGAATATAATTTGAAGGTAAACATGTCAGTATTTGATACATATTTAGCATCAAAAATGTTAAGGTTTTGTTCTAAGAAATGACATGTTCTAGTTCCTGGCATAGTGTGAGCTAGGGAGGTGGGGAGTTAATTTGGATATTAAAACAAATGTTTTAAGTACGTTAAATTTAAGATCCCCATTAGATTCTGGGTGAAAGTAAGTCAGATAGGCCTTTGTCAATAGTTCTACATAAAGAAGGACCAGACTATAAATTTGAATGTTATTCATGTGTAATGTTGTATTTCCCAGGGATACATAAGGAAATGAAATGAGTGTTCACTCCAGCAGGGCTCCATGAGACCAACAGAAGGACTCTGTTTACGGCTGTCTTAGTAAACCAATGAGTTTTTTTGAGTCTACTTACAAGAGCATGAGTTAGGAAATATTTGTAGAAGCATAGCATGAGTGACTCAAAAGTTGGTGAAAAGTCCCACCTCAAAGTTAGTGCCTATTCCCAAATGCTGCACCATTGAAGATGTTCCCCTTAACATATTCTCTAACACCTCTCAAAGATCTTATGCAGCTAAGATGGAAAACTAATAATGGTTGGAATCTTAGGAAGGAGCCAAGTGATCCCCCATATACTTCTACCAATTAAATATTAAGTTTCATTTTCATTACCATAGGCTTGCTTATCATTGTATCATTTGACTTCACTGTTGACCTAGTTAGCGTTTCTATTGCTGTAATGAAACACTATGACCAAAAAGTCAATTGGTGAGGAAGGATTATTTTGTATTATACTTTCCACACTGTAGTCCATCATTAAAGAAATCCAGAACAGGAACTCAAACAAAGCAGGAACCTAGAGGTAGGAGCTGATGAAGAGGCCATGGTGAGTTTCTGTTTACTAGCTTGCTTTCCATAGCTTTGTGAACCTGATTTCTTATATAAGCCAAACCCGTCAGTCCAGGTGAGGTATCATCCTCAATGGCCTGAGCAGTCTACCATCAACCACTAATTAAGAAAATGCTATAGAGCCTTGAATCCAGCCCTATCTTATGGAGGCATTTTGTCAGTTGAGGTTCCCTCCTCTTTGGTGACTCTAGCTTGGGTCAAGTTAACATAAAACTAGCCAACTCAAATGCATGGCCATTGGCCATGCTGCCACAACAGTCTACTCTATGCAAACTGGTGATCATTCCATGACCAGAAAAAATAATGTTACTTCATCAAATGTAGATAGCATTCCAAGGATAAAACTATAGATAGGATGTAAGCATGCTGAAGAGTTCACACAAGGACATACCAATCTATACACAAAGATTTTCAGCAATATTATGGGTAACTACTTAAGACAGGGACAGGAAGAAACAAATGAAAATACACTGAAGGCAATGCTAATATATGTGATACCAAGATTTTCAGCAGCCTACACTCCCAGAGAATTTAACCAAAAAAATCCGATATTTCATTTAAAATATGAAAAGAAATATTAAATATAGGGATGACAGTATTAATATCACCTAGCTAGTAGATAGTCAAGCCCTTGAAAGTGAGGTATACATTTGTGACTATAGTAAGAAATTAATTTTAGAATCCAATGAGAAAGAATTATCATTTCAAAATACTTTGTGGAATATTTTCATGCTTCTTTTTAGCAAAGTCTCACATAATTCCGTAGAAGATAATCAAAAGCAAAGTAATAAGTTATGGAAGTCTCCACTGACGTGGAGGGAAATGATTTTTGTTGCCCTTTTGGCACTGACTGTGTATGACTTCAGTTTCTCAATAAAAGCTTATTGATGTTGTTGTCATTTCATTTCTCCTTTTTCCACAGGTGGGGAAGTCCCATACACAACTCTGGCAACCCGAATGATGATGGGGGCGTGGTGGTTATTTGCTCTGATTGTCATCTCATCTTATACAGCGAACCTTGCTGCTTTCCTTACTATCACCCGCATTGAGAGCTCCATTCAGTAAGTAGGCACAGATTCCAGTAGTCCTCAAACATGACAAGCGCTTGGCATGCCAGAGGGAAAGCCCTGTGAGCAGGAATGTGCAGTATCTGATAATAAATTATCACTCTCCTTTTGGCCAAAGGCTTAATTCTATGATACCTCAGAATATCAATCCTAAGTAATTTATTTCATGAAATGTTGATTATAATTTAAATATTGTTTTTCATATTTTCCTGGAAGAATAATACGTCATCAAAATTTTAACCCTCATAGAGAATCATTATGTCAGGGCAGGAGAACTTGTTCAAAACTATCCTAAACTCCAATTCCCAGGGATCCAATACCCTCTGCTGGACTCTGCCATCATTGCACATGTATAGTATACAGAAATACATGCAGGCTATGCATAAACTAAAAATCATTACATCTTTAAGGAATATAGTAACTATGTCAGAAAAATTGTGAAAAGCAAGGTATAATCTTATAAAAATTATGAGTTTGTCTCATTCTATGTAATTTGAGTAGATGGCTAAATTTACTCTGAGGGTGAGGGTGTAAGGACAGAGGGGGAGGCTGGGAAAAAGAAGAGAGAGGGGAAGAGAGGATAGTACAGTATGTAACAGAAACTGCATCCTAGTGACCACATTCTGCCTGTCTGCGTTAACACTCATGTGGTCATCATTGCTGCTCTTTCTCCAGCATCAGTAACAATGACAGAAAATGGCTGTAAGCCATGATATACTCACTTACCAAAGTCTGTGCTCCTGATCATAAGGGCCTTTCCTATGAGCCCTGTAACCCTGAGGCATTTTCTACCTTCATGGTTTCACACTACAGGAGCTGCAGCATCACACAGTCTCTGTGCTAAATGGACAGAGTATTCTACACACTTTCCTAAGAAACATTCCCCTGAAATTGTCTTATTTAACCTCAAACAAAATGCTCTTAATTAAAGGTCAACATTCATGGCTCAAAACTGGCCAGTTTAAAATGAGAACAACTCAAAATGTAGAAGAAATTCCTAGAGTCAACTTCCCCATAAAGAAAAACACAAAACTTCTGAAAGTGTTTAAAACTTTTTGACTCTAAAACATATGTAAATGAACTGTTAGTGACCAGAAAGCCACTATAATATAATGCCAGGTCAAGAATTAATTATACATAATGAAGTACACTGTTTTTCATCAATCTATAATCTGAAATTGAAGCCCTCCAAAGTCAATTAGTGATACTCACAGGCAGTCAATTTCTTTATCCATTTATGAAAATGATACTTCTAATTTCTCTCATCAAATCATGCTCCTCAAAGTGTTTTATAATTGTTGCTTTAGTACACACCCTTCATAGTCTCCCAATTTATTCCCCTTATGGCCAGCTCTCTGGGCAATACAAATTATAAATGATGCTTAATAAAATGTGGGAGATTTAATAATAATCAAAACTATTGTAATAGCCTAGGAAGAAAATTGATGAAATTAGTAACATCATAAAAATAATAATCATCATTTAGAGATTAGTTATCAGATGCCAGGACCTGTGCTATTGTATGCACATTGGATCATTTAATGCTCATCGCCATCTTCTAAAATCTATACTATTCATGACACATTTTGCAAATAGGAAAGCTGAAGATGAAAAGCCAAAGTTTTACATTCATGCAGCGAGAAGCTGGGTAAAGAGCAGATCTTCAGGCTGCCTGGTGCCTGAGCATGTCATGACTTCCAGGGCATTAAATAGTTTTCATTCCGTATACTCAAACCTTCATGTGCCATCTGTGTTTAGAGAAGGCAGTGCCAGCACTAAGGATAAAGCCTTAGCATTTACTAAGATTTCAGGACAAAGAATTAACTTTATAAAATGTTGTATAAACCCTCAATCGGTCTAAAGCAGTAGCAATAACTTTTGTGTTTGGCCAGTTGTATTAGCACACATATCAACATGAGTTAGTTGCATCTGTGATTGCTCTGAGCAAGATATTTTGGCATGTCCTCCAAAGAAAAATTGAACATATTTAAAGTGGAAACTGTGACAGTCTGATATGCATATGTACCATGTATTAATTCCTAAAATTAGATTAGTTAACACATCTCTTACTGCCCATACTAGTTACTAAATTTCCTCAAACATGTTCATTTTCTAACTGACTTCATTCATTTGGACTAGTATCTCCTTCCAGAACTCTACAGACCTTTGTTCGCCATTCCCATCTTTGCTTCCATGGAATTGAATTTGTACTACATTAATTGTGTTTTTGTGTTTGGCTCATTTAACTTAGTTTAGTGATCTAGGCTGATCAATTTGGTAGCAGATAGAAAGTGGAAAAATTGCTTTTGGAGCAAAATAGAGTGTTAACCTTATTAACATACTTCTTAAAGAATAGTGTTTTTATTTCTTTGAGATTATAATGCAATTACATCATTTCTCCCTTCCCATTTCTTCCCTCTGAATCCACTCAGCTACTCCCTTGCTTGTGTGTGTGTGTGTGTGTGTGTGTGTGTGCACGCGCGCGCTCACGCGCATGCATGTGCGTATTCAAAAATACATAAATATAGCCTACTCCATGTTATTGTATGCATGTTTTGCAGGATGGCCATTGGTAAGGAATAAACAACTGGTGTGCCCATTCCTAGAGAAGACTATTTCTCCTATTCTCAGCATTTTCAGGGCTTGTGAGCTCTCTACTCTATTTGTCCATGCTAGCATGGCTGTTGCTGCTGTCCTTGTTCAAACATGTTTAGGCAGCCATGTTGATGGTATTTCATGAGTACACAATTTAAAAAAATATACTTTCTAATAATAATGTGTAACTGAACAGGCATATTTATATATGCTTAAAATATAATTAACATTTAGTTTTGACATATTTTAAATAAATGAACAATAAATAAATGGTCTCATACTACATAGAGTAAAAATCATAATAGCAAACCTATCATGTCTGACATTTAATGAGCACTTACTATGATCCAGACGTTAAATATTTTGCACTTATTATCTCATTTATCCAGGAAGTTACCTGCCACAAAGTATTACCATCATTTTTCAGTTTGTAAATGAAGAATCTGAATTTTAGATGCTAAATGCTCAGGATCACCCAATTAACATTGAAGTTAGTGGTCTAAATTATGTCAACCAAAAACCAATAGATGATTTTGACACTTCAGTTAGGTCCTTGTCTAATGCTGGTTCTCCTAATTTGCTTGATTCAATCTTTTGCTGAGGATGCAGGTTGGGTCGTACAGGTGCATCTTTGCCATTTAGTTGTTCTGAAGCTCCATCCCACTTCCTTCCTAGACTACTGTAGCAGTGGAAGCAGACACCACTTCCAAATCTGTATTCCCCCAAGGCTACTTCAAAAGTAAAATTTAGTAGGGGAAAAATGTAATTTTGCATGATCTTTCCCTCGAGTGTAGTTCTACATTTCAAAGTAACTGAGCATTCATTTCCTTAAAAATTATTCCTTTCTAGTACCAACAGGCATTTGAAATGTCGTCAGTGTGTGTAATAAATTTCTACTCCCTCCTAATACTATCATCAGTATAATTTGGGGAAGAATCAAAACCAATATGATAGAACAGTCTGATTCTCTCTCAAAACTTATAGGTAACTTTAAACATTGTGCCTTACCTTTGTTTGTAGGCACAAATGCCTGTAACACTGCTTGGATACAAAGTTCCATTTGTAAGTGATCAGTTTCTTGAGAAGTTTCTACTCTCATTTTTTTTTTTTTGCTAGAGAATGTACTTTGCACAGCCTCATGCCATGCCATCTTAAGCATGGTATTCATAAAATTAGCTTCTCACTGAATAAAACAGTAAAAATGAACACTACTCACTCAGTGCAAATTTGCTATGCCATTGACCAACATAGACTATGCATATCTTCATTCCCTCAAACTAGAGGCTGTTCTCCAGATAGAAACAGGAAGAGGGATTTTAGAGTAAATGCCATTGAGAGAGGAAAGGACGTGTTCTTTTGAACAGTTATTAGCCACAATCTAAAATGTGAAAAGTAGATTTTCCTTGTAAAAGATAACTTGTAAGTTTAACCCTCCTATTTCTTCAATGACAGGACATGGTAGAGTGACATGTAAGATATGACCAGTTCAGATCCCAAGGGGAAAATGTTAATGACTTTTGATTTTGTTTTTAATTGCAGTTTTTGGTCTTTCTTTTGCTTAAAAAATAGGTTGTGTGGCTGAAGATATGGATGGCTTAGTGGTTAAGGACACTTGCTGCTCTTGCAGAAGAACGAGGTTCAGTTCTCAGTATCACATGATGGTTCACAACCATCCACAGCTCCCATTCCTGGGGATCTGATACCCTTCTCTGATATCTGTGCGTACCAGGCACACATATGGCACATGTACAGATACAAAGACAAAGTATTCATATCCATTAAATTTTTGAAAAGAAAAACTTTTTTTTCTTGGTACCCAGGCTTAAAATTGACAATGATGAATGGAGAGTTTTTAAAGTATGTCAGTGTCAACATTGGGTAAGGACTGAGACTGTAGCTCAGTGGTAGATCATTTGCTAACCTCACTAAGGCCTTGGGTTCAGTCCCGAGTAACACATACACAGACATGCCCCACCCTCTGGGGTTAGATCACCATCATGTTTGCCTTTACTTTACTGTTGTTTTCCCAAAGGATATTTATGACTTAATATCAAAATAAACAGAGCTACAGAAATTCATCATTTAACATCAA
>CAJQZJ010000594.1:6305969-6352200 GCA_907164525.1 Lophiomys imhausi
AACTTTACTGAAGATCTGGCTGGAGTAGTCTGTGGAGCTGAACGATCATATTTAAGCAATTCTTAAAAATATATATCAAGTAGTCACTTGAGAAGCACATACAATAAAATTAGAATGATCCAGAGAACATTAGCATGAGCCTAGGCAAGAATGACATGAAACTTTGTGAAGCATTCCATATTTTTAAGCCTGTTCTTTTCTAGTGGGAGACAGAAAGGGAATTGATTCAGAGGGAAGAAGAAATGGGATGGAATGGGAAGTTGTATAGGGATGGGAAACTATAATCAGGATGTACTGCATGAGAAAATAATCTATTTTTAAGAAACCATAAGTAATAAGTAAATAAATATCCAGCTGTCAGTGGTACCACATGTCTGTAACTCCAACAGTTGGGAGATGGAGGCAAGAGATGATAAGGAGTTTAAGGTCAACCTCCACTACATAGCTTCGGTTCTATGAAAAAAATATATATATGTATATACATATATATATATGTATATACATATATATATATATATAAGAAAAATCAAAACCATCCTCAAAGAGTTCAGAGCCCAAGAAATACAGGCTGCTTTTGTCTAGTGTCCTCTGTAGTAACACACAGGGGAGAGTTTGGGGGAACATGGGGGTTTTCAGGATACAGATAGAGAGAAGGATAAAAGAGGGACAGGGAGAGAAAGACTAGAAGGCTTCACCACTTAGACTTAGACACCCTTCTATCCTTACTCATTGATCAACAAGTCTATTTTTATTCCAATACCATGCTGTTTTTACTACTATAGCTCTACAGTACAATTTGATGTCAGAGATGGGGATAGCTCCAGCAGTTATTTTATTATAATTCAGGATTGATTTTGCTATCCTGGGTCTTTTGTGTTTCTGCATAAATCTGAACTTTTTGAACATTTTCCTTTCAATTTCTGTGAAGACTTGTGTTGGAATTTTTTTTAACATTTATTTATTACTGTAATATTAGGCCAGCAGAGTAGCCTGCGGCTTGGCAGTGGAGCAGGCGGCCTGGCCCGATTGCCTTAACCAGTTGCCTAACTTATCCTGGAGAAAGAGCCCTGGGACCAAAGGTGGCTTACACCACCTTTTAATATTTTAACAATTAGCTCTTAGCTGGGCAGACTCTCAATTAGCTACTCTAAGTTAACCCCAAACCACCATGTGCCTGTGAGTACCTTCCAGAGTTCTCCAGACATCTGTCTCCTTCCGTGTCTCCCATCAGAAAGAGAGAGAGTCTGTGTGTGTGCTGAGTTCCTGTGCTGATCTGAGGAAGTCCTGCCTTCCTATATTCTTTCTTCCCAGCTAATTGGCCATAAGTTATTTTTATTAACCAATCAAGAGAATGCCTCAGAAGGGGAGGTAACCAGATCTCAGCATTGAGATCAATGTATCAGAAACAATATTAGACCTTCCCTCAACAGGAGTGAGATGAAATCTCAGAGTCATCTTGAGTTGCATTTCTCTGATGATTACGGATCTTGAATATTTCTTCAAGTGACTTTCCACCATTTTAGATTCCTCCTTTGTGAATTCTCTGTTTAGATCTGTACCCCATTTTTTGATTGGGTACTTGGTTCATTGGTGTTTAATTTCTTGAGTTCTTTATAGATTTTGTATATTAGCCCTCTGTCAGGTGTGGGATTGGGGAAGATCTTTTCCCATCCTGTAGGCTAACATTTTGTTTTAATGACAGTGTCCTTTGCCTTACAGAAGCTTTTCAGTTTCATGAGGTCCCATTTATTGTTGTTCTTAGGGCCTGAGCTAATAGTGTTCTGTTCAGGAAGTTGTCAACTTATGCCATTAAGTTCCAGGCTTTTCAGCACTTTCTCTTCTACTAGAATTAGTATGTCCAATTTTATGTTAAAATCTTTGATCTCCTTGGACTTAAGTTTCATGCAAGATGATGAATATGAGTCTATTTCCATTCTTTTACATGTTGATATCCAGTTAGACCAGCACCATTTGTTGGAATTTTTAAGGGAATTGCAATAAATCTGTAGATTGTTTTTGATGTTATTTTCATTATATCAATCCAACCAATCTATGAACATGGAAGATCTTTACATCTTCTAATGTCTTTTTCAATTTCTTCAATGTCTTTAAGTTTTTATTTACAACTCTTTAACTTGCTTGATTAGAGTAATCCCAAGATAACTTTTTGAGGCTATTGTAAAAGGTTTTGTTTCCCTGATTTCTTTCTCAGTCTGTTTGCCATTTGTATATAGGAAGGATACTGATTTTGTATGCTAATTTTATATCCTGCTACTTTGCTAAAAATGTTATTTAGCTGTAGAAGATTCCTGACAGAGTTTGTATGGTCTTTTATGTATAAAGTTTGTCATCTACATATAAATATAGATCAACACTTTCCTTTCCAATTTGTATCCTCTCGATCCTTTTCAGTTTTATTATTG
This sequence comes from Lophiomys imhausi, assembly GCA_907164525.1. Lineage (NCBI taxonomy): Eukaryota > Metazoa > Chordata > Mammalia > Rodentia > Muridae > Lophiomys > Lophiomys imhausi. The sequence continues at coordinate 6,308,393 of CAJQZJ010000594.1, forward strand.
CTCTAGAAAAGACTTAAAGTACTTTATTGAATAGGTATGGAGACAGTGGACATTCTTTTCCCCTTTCCTAATTTTAGTGGAAATGCTTTGAGTTTCTCTCCATTTAGGTTAGGATTGACAGAAGGCTTGCTCTATATTTACTTTACTATGTTCAGTTATGTCCCTTGTATCCTAAGTCTCCCTAAATCTTTCACAAAGAAGAATATTAGATTTTTTAATGTTTATTTATTACTTCAAGTTACATCTCCATCACAGCCCTCTCTCTCCACCCCTCCCAGCCCCACCCTCCTACCCTCTCACCCTTCCCCCCAGAATGCATAATTCTTTTTTTTTTCAGTCCAACGAATGGTTCTTTCTCTTATAACAATAAATACAGTACAAAGCAATTGAAATAAATAGGCCACAATTCTGAGAGTTATATTGCTTAGCATACATTCTCAATGTCCAGTCCATATGTATTTGGTACCTGACTTTAACATTCTACCATCTAACTATTTCCATGAGTTTAAAGTTCTCTATCTAACTCAGCTTTCATACTAACTTGCATCACAACTTTAAAAACATCTTCTTAGATCCAGAACGCCCTCTTGATTCCTAAACAACTCAAAATTTAACTATGAGACTCTAGCTATCTATTCTTCAACCACCTCAGAGACCTGAGAGGGATAAATATATCTGATCATATAGGAAGTGCAAGGCCGGCAGCTTCCAAAACTAAGAAATGACATACCCGTGGCTGCCTCGACAGTTCCCATTTTCTCTCCATACATTACAGCATCAATCTTCAGCTGCTTGGCCCCGTTTTTCTGAGTATTACATTTTGTAAAAACCTTTTCTGTATCTAATGAAATGATTATGTGGTTTGTGTCTTTCCGTCTATGTATGTGGTAGGTTACATTTATTGATTTGCATATGTTGAGCCATCATTGCATCTCTAGGACAAAGTCAACCTGACTATAGTAGATATTCTTGTTGATGTATTCTTGCTTTTGTGTGCTGGCATTTTGTTGAGAATATTTACATATGTGTTCATAAGAGATATTGGTTTGTAATTGTCTTTCTTTGATGAATCTTTGAGTAATTTAGCTGTCAGGGTAAAAATGTTCTCATAAAAAGAATTTGTTGACATTCTTTTAGTTTCTATTTTGTAGAATAATTAGAGATAGATCGGTGTTAAATCCTCTTTAAAGATTTGTTAGAATTCTGCACTAAATCCATCTAGCCCTGGGCTTTGTTGTTGCAGGCTTTTAATTACTGTTTATACTTCACTAAGAGTTATAGGTCTGTTTAAATTTCTTATATGATCTTGATTTAACTTTGATACATCATATATATCATGAAATTTGTCCATTTCTTTTAGGTTTTATAGTTTGGTGGAGTGAAGGGTTTTTTGCTTGTTTCTGTATTTGTTTAACTATGTCCTTATGATTCTCTGGATTTCTTGTGTCTGTTGTGATGTTCCCATTTTTGTCTCTAATTTTATTAATGTTCATATTCTCTTTCTCTTTTATCTAATTTGGTGAATAGTTTAGCAATATTATTGATTTTTCTCAAAGAACTGCCTTTTGATTTTATTGATTCTTTATATTGCTTTTTGTTTGTTTGTTTTGATTTATTGGTTTCAGCCTTAAGTTTGATTATTTCTTGTCATCTGTTTTTTGGGAGCGTTATTTTTTTCTTTTTGTTCTAGACATTTCAGGTGTATTATTTAATTGCTGAGATCTATTTTTTTCTTTTTTACACACATAGTACTATGAATTTACCTCTTAAAACTGCCATCATTGTATCCCATATGTTTGAGTATGTTGTGTTTTTATTTTCATTCAGTGTGGTTTACCTCTGAAATTTTTGTTTGACTTCCTAATTTTATTATTTCCAATTTCATCTTAGTTTGTGTTTTCTTTGATTATTTCATCTCTACTTTCACATCTTCAATTGTTTTCATCATTTCATTCTGGTTTGTTTTTGTTTTTACAAACTTCACTAAAGGATTTATTTCTACTCTCCTTAAGGTCTTTGAACATATTCATAATTGCTGTTTTGAAGTCATTGCCTTGTGCTTCCACTACATTGTATTTCTCAGAGATCACTGTAATAGGGTTACTGGGTTCTGGTAGATGTACATTGTCTTGGCTATTCCTGTTTGTGTTTTTGCACTAGAGTCTAGAAACTTGAGGTGATTCTAGGTTTTGATATCTGTTCTTGTCTTTGTTGGGTGTATGCTGCATGTTGTTCTATTCTCTCTGGATCTTATAAAAGTATGGTAGTTGTTCTTTGGTATAGAGTGCTTCTCCACCCTGGATAGGTGGAAAAAAGAATAGAAGTAGGAAAGGGGAAAAGGCTGAGAGGAGGTATAGGAAAGAGCTAAGAGGATCTAGTTCATACCAAGATGTGGGGTCCCCAATGGTTTGGAGGTATTATGAGAACCATGAATCTTTCACATACATTTCTAATGGCAAACATCAATCTTTAGCGACAGCAATGAACATGCTAGGAAGAACCTGGGTAGTGAGAATCAAGAGTTAAAGTCTCCAGTGAATAGAGTTGAGGTGGGTAGAGAGGCCTCTTTAAGCAGGTTGTTACCAAGCTGAAGGTTAGACTAAACAAACTGTAGTGATGGACTGAAAGGATAGTGTGAATCACCTACCTGAGTCACTGTTGGATATGGCCACTGTGGGGAGGGTGCCCAGGTAGAAAGTGTTTCTGGGTATCTGTGGTTGAAACAAAGGAATGGGAATAAGCTAGTAAGGAGGTGTGAAAGGGCTTACAGGAAGGAGGAAAGCTGACTGAGCAGCAAGGTTCTTTGAAGTTCACAAAAAAATGAGGTAGTGGAAGGAGAGGCACCTTCAAGCAGTCTGCTTACCACTGAAGATGAAAATGAAGTGATTGTAATGGAACACAAACCACACACTAAAAACCACATTTCCCTTTTGACATGAAGAAGACTTTTCATTCTGCCATTTTCTTTCCATATCCTTTTACAAGCTTGTTTCTGAAGCGATGAGGGAAGTTTCCTAAGGAGGAGCTATTAAAATAAGCAATGGAATTATATAGAGAATAGAGCCACTGGCCATACTACCAACAGAAAGGAAGAAAGCCTTTACAGGGTACTCGCTCCATACTTCTAAAGGAAGAGCACATGTACTCTTGATCTAATAGTCACCAGAAAAAAACAAACAAAATTCTGAAGTTGAACTGTCTGTAACAGTAGTCCATATTAAGTGGTTAATATTTCTTCCATAGTCTTATTATTTCAATCTCTTCTTTACTTATTAAAACATCTCATTTATATGTGGCCCAATCATTTCATGTAACAGAGTCAGTAGAGGTTTCCTGTTCCGTCTTGCTTCTGATATTTTATCCAGAAATCACCCAGCAAACAAGCCCTTCTCCGCTACACTGCTGCTCTTTTATGAGCAAACACTCTTCTCTGTTCCCCAGACTGCCAGCGTCATGGATAATGCCCTCAGCTTCCCCAAATGCTTTCCTCAGTGCTGTTTGTTTGGATTTCCTTTTTTATTTTCCTGGCATCTGAATTTATTTCACATACAAGGCAAAATGTTTTGGCAAGCAACTCACTGGAGGCTTCACAGCTAATTTTGTTACAGGAGAAATTCCCAAAAACTCTCTTAGAAAGAAACGCTCCACAATTATGTGTACTATATGTATTGAGTGGATGATAATATGTAGTGAACTTCTGGGTCTTTCCAGTAAAACTTTAATAGGATTTCTGACTTTCCAAAATGAAAGTAACATTTTAGAAAGAGTAGATGAAAAACATTAGTCTGGTTCATTGCTGACTATTTTTTCAGAAATACAGCTGAGTACAGAATTTCAAATATAAACTCCAAAACCTTCATAAGAACCAGAAATGCATATGCTTATAAGATAGTTAAAGATGTTATATTTCATAAAATGTTACATGTATATGAATGTTATCCAGTGCTGGAGAGACAGTGAGGAGACAGTGCTGTATGATCTCAGAGAGAAAGAGTCCACTAGGTAGGGTGAAGCAGTTTGGTGGATAAATACCTCCCAAGATATGGAGGAGACAGGATAAATGTAGGCATGAGGGACTGCAGTGTTGGCTTACACTGTGAATGTAGATGAGGCAACAGGCTATTTCTGATTGGAAAAAAAATGATAATTCAATTCTTGGAAAGCTCTTGAAAGCTAAAATGTTTCAGTGATTCTTCTAAGAATATAGAGACACAGAGAAGACAGTAATTAATACCACAGTAGATGTGCCCTACAACATATACTCAGTGTATATAAGTCTATATACCCTTCATATGAAGAACACTCTACCTATGGATTAAAGAGGAGATGGGCAAAAGATTTAGAAATAATTGTCTAGGTAAAAATGCCAACACAAACTGGAAACAAAAAGACAAAGGTTGTGACAGATTGCAAGATTTAGATGGTCGGAGGTACAGAACCTCGTAACTGTTTAGAGAAAGGTGCAACACAGACAGAAGAGCTACAAAGAAGAAAAAGCAGTTAGTGGAGAGTATCTAATTGTTAGGAAAGTGAGGGGATGGCAATTATAGAATTCATAAGAGGTAGTAATGGCAATAATAAAGTTGATAACCACACCTTGTAATCAAGCCCTTAGGAGCTAATCACTAAGAACAGAGTTTTATATGCAGTATCTAATTCAAACCTCCCATCACCTGCATACAGAAGCATCATCTGCCCATGTTTAATAGGGAAAGAAATTACAATTTAGAGAAGTTTAAATAATTTCTTCACAGATTAAAACACAAATTGGAACTTTATCTCTTCTAAAGTCATTCTTTTGCAAACTAAGAAGCTGCCCGATACAGGACCCATGGCCATACCTCTCAGTGTATCCTACCTGGTCTCGCTTCCTCAATCTTATTTCGCAAACCTCGCCACCATAGTCCCACTGTGCAACAGTTTTACTTGCTTCTTGAGTCTGAATAACACATTTCTTCCAGGCTTTTGCATTGTAAAATTTGAGTCACTTCACATGCTGGAACGACTTCTGAGCTCTGTGAATTAGATCGGTCAGCTGCTGCAGCTAATGAGCAGTACTGGCCAATTGACAGATTGTTTATGGATCACTAGTGAACATTTCTTACAGCTAAGGAATCCAACATAGTAAACTGGGAGCAAATGGGCAGGGAGTCCTGTGCTGGACTGGGGGCAGGGGATCAGTGTCATAGACCACCGTTTTTGTCTTTTCCCCCTGCCGGCCCTTTTCCTGAAGTATCTATTGCCAATCCTGTTAGGCATGTTTCATTTCTCTCCCTGCACTGAAGAAATATCCCTTCTGATGTACTAACTTGGACTGACTTATTGCACTCCATACAAAATGAGATTAGACTTACAATTCCCCCAAAACCAGACCGGCGGCTCCTACCTGTCATTCCAAACAGTCTTTTGTTGTTGTTGTTGTTGTTAAAAAAAGAAGATGGGGATGGTCTGAAGGTCTATGGATGCTGCTGGAAACGTTTGTTTAGTTAACATGTATGCTCTCTGAAAGAAATCATGTGAAAATGGACATAAAAGCTCACTGCAAAGTAACTGGGAATTAAATTTTAAATAAATAGTTAACAGTTGGAGAAATGTAACTATTCAAAATGTATTTATTGTAACATGATTTCATTAGTATAAAGTCATAGGACTTTCCTAGAGTTTGCTGTGGAGACATGGAAGATCATTCACTCTCCGAAGTTCATAGAACAATGAGTTTGGTGTAGGAGCAAATCAGATGTTACTTCTTTCTACCCACATGCTGGAATCTGCTAGGGACAATGCACAGACAGCAATTCCTTAGAAATTATTAATTAGGGCATTGTAGAGAAGAGCGACATGACCCCACTTACTTTCTACAAGAACAATAGCCACCTTTGAAAGCACAAGTAACATGAGGAGTCTGTCACCACTCAGGAGGCAGATTAGAAAACTGAGGGGCATGGAGCATCTGGCACCCTGCAGCTCAAAGGAAACATTTCTGTTTAAATTTCAACCATTGTCACAGTGTTGCTTTCAGTTGTTTCTGATATCAAGATATTGCATGTATCAGAATTAATTTTAAAGGTTTGAAGTGGTTTTCATTATTCTTCCTTCTCACAGAAGGAGTTTGAATTATTCTAGATCCAATCAAATTATTAAAACTTATTTTCTCAGAACTGCCCTGGGTTACATATTTCTTGAATATATGTAACATACTTGTTAAATAACTAAATAAATCTTATGCATTTTTTGCTTGATATTAATGATAGTTGAATGGGAGACCAGTAGCAGGGACAAAAAGAATCATAGAGAGATGTTAAGAAAAGGTTGAGTATCACCCAAACCACATTTTTTTATTTTAATTTATTTCTTTTTTTTTCATTCCAGCCACAGTTTCCCCTCCCTACTCTCCTCTTAGTCCCTCCATCCCCCAGCTGCCCTCTCATCTCATTTCCCATTCCCCTTCTCCTCTGTTTTCTTTCATGATGATCTCAGTGGACATCAACCAGCCAAGGCATATCAAGTTGGACTAAGACTAGGCACCTCCTCTATTGTTAAGGCTACACAAAGCAATTAAGTGGGGGAAAAGGATCCCAGAGTCAGAGACAGCTCCAGTTCCCACTGTTGGAGTCCCATAATAAAATCAAGCTACAGAACTGTGACACATGTGTGGAGGGGTTAGTTCACTCCCATGCAGGCTCCCTGGCTAGCCTTTCACCCAAATCATTTTCTTTTCCTTCCTTTTCTTTTCTATTCTTTTTTTTCTTTTCTTTTCTCTTCTCTTTTCTTTACTTCACTTTTCTTTTGTCTTTCCTCTTTCTTTCTTTGTTTCCTTCTTTCTTAATTTTTACCACTCTCTAGCTAGATATACAAACCACCATTTAAAAAATTTATTTATGTATTACTTCAGGTTACATCTCCATCATACTGTCCTCTTTCCACCCCTCCCAGTCCCACCCTCCACCCTCTACTCCCTATCCCTTCCATCCCACTCCTCTGGAGTGGAGTGTCCCTACATAACAATCCCCCACCCAGCCCAAGTTCAGCAGACATATGAGGGCCAAGAGCCTCCTCATACACTGGGGGCATACAAGGCATCACCACTAGGGCAAAGTGTCTCACTGACAGGAAAAAATAGTCTATGTTCATATTCCCTTTGGTGCATTCGTTGTAGTATAGTTATCCTGTACTATATGGCTAAAATCCAAATATACGTGAATAGATGCCATGTGCATAGATCTGGGTCTGGGTTAGCTCACTCAGGATGAGCTTCTCTAGTTCCATCCATTTGGCTACAAATTGCATAATTTCCTTGTTTCTGATAGCTGAGTAGAATTCCATTGTGTAGATGTACCACAGTTTTTTAAGCCATTCTTCGGTTGAGGGACACAGTTTCTAGCTATTACAAATAAGGCTGCTATGAACATAGATGAGGAAACTTCCTTGTGTTTCAGTGAGGAATCATTTGGATATATACCCAGAAGTGGTATGGCTGGGTCCCAAGGCAGAGCTATTCCAACTTTTCTAAGATATCACCAGACTGACCTCCATAGTGGTTGCACAAGCCTGTACTCCCACCAGCAACGGAGGAGGGTTCCCCTTTCTCCACAGCCTCACCAGCATGGCTGTCATATGAGCTTTTGATCTTAGCCATTCTGACAGATGTGAGATGGAATCTCAGAGTCATCTTGAGTTGCATTTCTCTGATGATTAAGGATGTTGAGCATTTGTTCAATTGTCTCTCAGCCATTAGGGATTCCTCCTTTGTGAACTCTCTGTTCAGCTCTGTTCCCCATTTTTTGATTGGATTATTTGGTTTCTTGGCATTTAATTTCTTGAGTTCTTTGTAGATTTTGTATATTAGCCCTCTGTCAGATGCGGGGTTGAAGATTTTTTCCCAATCTGTAGGCTGCCCTTTTGTTCGAATGACAGTGTCTTTTGCCTTACAGAAGCTTTTCAGTTTCATGAGGTCCCATTTATTGATTGTTGGTCTTAGATCCTGAGCTGTTGGTGTTCTGTTCAGAAAGTTGTCACCTGTGCCTGAGTTCGAGGGTTTTCCCCACTTTCTTTTCTAGTAGATTTAGTGTGTCCAGGCCTTATGTTAAGGTCTTTGATCCACTTGGACTTAAGTTCCTTACAAGGTGATAAGTATGGTTCTAATTTCATTCTTTTACAAGTGGACATCCAGTTGGACCAGCACCATTTGTTGAAGATGGTGTCCTTTTTCCATTGTATGATTTTGGCTTCTTTGTCAAAAATTAAGTGACTATAGGTATGTGGATTCATTTCTGGGTCTTCAATTTGATTCCATTGATCCACTGGTCTGTTTCTATGCCAGTACCATGCTGTTTTTATTACTATTGCTCTGCAGTACAGCTTGAAATCTGGGATGGTGATACCTCCAGATGTTTTTTTTTTTTTATTGTACAGGATTGATTTAGCTATTCTGGGTTTTTTGTTGTTCCATATGAAATTGAGAAACCATTTTCCATGTCTATAAAGAATTGTGTTGGTATTTTGATAGGAATTGCATTGAATCTGTGTATTGGTTTTGGTAGGGTGGCCATTTTTATTATGTTGATCCTACCTATCCATGAGCATGGGTGATCTTTCCATCTTCTGATGACCACCTTCAATTTCTTTCTTCAAGGACTTGAAGTTCTTGTCATACAGGTCTTTCACTTGGTTGGTTAGAGTTACCCAGGTATTTTATATTGTTTGTGGCTATTGTGAAAGGAGTTGTTTCCCTGATTTCTTTCTCAGCCCATTTATTTGTTGTATAAAGAAGGGCTTCTGATTTTTTTGAACTAATTTTGTATCAAGCCACCTTGCTGAAGGTGTTTATCAGCTGTAAGAGTTCTCTGGACACCACAATTTAAAAAATTAAATGTTTATTTATTATTTCATTATGTCTCCATTGCCACATCCTCTCTCCCACCATCTACCCCTTCTTCCACCTCTCCCATACCTCCAATGTGGGGTGTCTCCATGTATTAGACCCCTCAGTTCATTAGTCACATGAGGTATAAGAGCTTCCTCTTGCACAGGATGCATACATGGCACTTTTACTAGGGTGAGGTGTCCCATTGACAGGTAGCCAAGTCCCTGTTCCTGATCTTTTGGGTCTATTGATTATAGGATGGTTATCCTATACTATAATGGCTAAAATCCAGCTACAAGTGAATATATGCCATGTGTATCTTTCTGATTCTGAATTAGCTCACTCATGATGACCTTTTCTAGTGCCATCCATTTGGTTGCAAATTGCATGATTTCCTTGTTTCTGATGCACACTGCCATTTGAAGCCTATGTGGAAGAATTCAGATATGAGAAGATGGGGCTTTAGAATTAATAGCCACAGAGGAGACATTGAGTTTTGTGTGTGCATGTAGACTTTATGGAGGAAAATAGAACCTCAAGTTACTCTGAAACACTGTTTTGCCATTCTTTCTGTGGCATTAGAAATATTGCCTACAGGGGTCAAGGAGGGTGGAGGTGGAGCAAAAGAAGTAATAGTCCAGATCCCTAGACACAGAGAATTCATTTATATTGAATTATACTGAGACAATTTTTATTTTGATACAGTGACTAAGAAATATATATGCATATATTTGCATATGTATACATATATGTATAATTCTCCCAGATTTGGACTGTTAGATATAAGTCTGAGGATTTTAGCTTCTATAATAACCTATCTTATCCCTGTCAGTGACTCATCTGTGCAGATCACAGCATTTCTGCTCTTCAGACTCTAAAATCATGTGAACATTTTTAAAGGGAATTTATTATGAGCACTCCTGTCTGTGCTGGCTCCTAAGCCAACCTATGATCCCATGATAAGCTATTGTATACTCTTCACTCCACTTCAGTCATTAAATTTTTGTCACCTTTGGTGTTATTTTGGAGTGCTACAATGAAACGATGCTGAATCAGTCAAGCTATAATTTTTATTGCCATCATATCTCAAGGTAAATTTATAAGCTGAACTTGACATCAGAAAGACAGAACATGAAAATGCCTTTGTTCTAACTTACAAAATGTTCTGCTATTTGAAACTTGAAGAATGTTGGAAATAAGCTGCCTTTTTTATCATATATAGAACTTTACATAGACAATATGTTAAAATATTCCTTTATAAATTTCTTGTGTACAAAGCAGTTTCATCAACTAAACTGCTTATAGTATAACTATATTCATGTTGTAAAGCTAATGTTTAAAGTGAACTTACATCACAGAAACTTGATCATACTAAGTAAAGATCTCAGCATTCGACTTATTCTGTTTTCATGGAATGCCAAGAAGAAACATTAGTATATCAAACAATATAATATTAGTCTGAATATTTAGGAGACTACTTCTACACTTAGATCTGGGATTTAAAAATTCACCTTACACTGAAACCACAAGATCTTAAAACTGAAGACCTTGGGTATATAAAATCAAGAGCTACAGCAGCTCTATTGAGCAGCAGCAAGTGAGGTTCTGTGCTGGTGGGGCTCTAAGGAACCACAGTGCAGGTCTTCTCCATCCAGAGACCTTCATGCTCCTGCAGGGGTGTAGACAACTTCCTGGCCTTCTTACCAAGAAATTTAATGAATGGGCATACTGTTTTTACCTACTCACATTTTTTTTTTGGCTCTTCCTTCCTTGTAACCACACTAGAACAGCCTCAACTACAAAATGGGAAATACATTTTAATACAGTGTACTCCGATTGTTGAAATTAGTAGATTGTCCCTTTATAACAAAAATACTATTGTTATTATATCCCCAAGACAATTATGTCTCAGGAAACATTCCTCTAGGTTGTGCCCTCCAATTGGCATTTTTTCATCTTTCTTTTGACTTCAACTATTTTTTTATATTGGGTTTTTAGTTTATTGTTTCACAAATATTTAGTTTACTGATTATAGGAGATTCTGGAAAATTCTTTTCTTCAAACAATGCTTCTTAAATTTATAATTTATGTAACATATATGTAAAGTTAAAAACAAATATTGTAACAACTGATATAAAACAGAAATCCAAAAATTCAACAATTGTCATTAAAATTGTATAAAAATTATTCCTCTAGTAAATAGGTACACAATTTTTGTTGGCATCACAGTTTTGTGCATGCTAGAAATGAGTGAACTGTAGAAGAATTCCCAGTACTTCATCCAATGCTGGTGTTAGCTTTAAGGATGTTCAGGAAAGCATTAGTTAGCTCCATTTAAAGACACTCCAGAATGTCAAAGGTATGTATTACATGAAGTTTATGGTCTTTGGTTGTGGAGTTCCTGGGGCATTTATTCTTAGTCAGAACATAATGTTTCAAACATCTGTTCCCATTCCAGGAATCTATAAGTTTAATGCATGTCAGTCAGCATCAGGTGTCAAAACTGTGCCAAAGACACATATCACTTCTTAAATAGCAATCATTAAAGTTGGGGACCGAAAAATTTAAAGGAACTCCAGGGGAGTATAAAGAGTTTTCTAGGTTAGAAAGTCCATAGTGATTTCCACAAAATTAAAGGAGGGAAGAACTGAAGGAGGAAGATGGGATAAGAAACTCATGAGGAGTCGGAGGGAAATAGTGTTGGATGGATAGGATCAAATTATATTATATAAATAAATAGAAGTTTCAAGGAATAAATAAACAAATAACTAATAATATGTTATTAATTCTTTGAGAATTTTATACAGTATATTATGATAATTTTCACCTCTAACTCCTCTCAGACCTACCTTATTTTTCTACCCCTACAATCTCTAACCGCTCTCAGATATACCTTACCTCCCTACCCCTACAATTTGTGTCCTATTTTTAAAATAACGAATTGACTCCAATTTGTACTCTCTTTATATATACTACTGGGTGTTGGGCCATTCACTGGATCATGGTCAACCTATGAGAAGCCACTCCATTAAAGAAAACTCACTTCCTTTCTTTGTCTCTGAGAAACAATCAACTGTCCATCGATCTTCATTTAGGAGTGGGTACTCATGAATACTTTTCTACTTTATGCTACAGAATTGACTAGCCTGATCTTGTGCAAGTCTTGTCCAAACAACCACAGCTATTGTGAGTTCACGAGTGCAGCAGTCCTGTCTTGTCTGGAAGATAATGTTTTACTCTATCCATTTTGTTCTACCATGAACACAAAAAATGTTACCTAAGATAAACAGATGGTCACCATCACATTAAATGGATAAAAAGCATTCTGTAAGATCAGGACAGGGTAAGAGTGTCTAGTTCCCATCATTTGTTCTACCCTTCTTGCTCAATAGTCCCTGAGCCTTGCTAAGAGGGTGTGATATCATTGTACTATTTGTGACTGAGTTCTCCCCTGACATTTATTCTTTGTACTTTGAATAGTTATAAGTTTCCTCATTAACTGTCATCCAGTGCACAAGAAACTTTTCTTCATTAATCTATGGGAAGAAAGATAAAACTTTAGAGAGTACTTCATTCATTTAGCAGAATAATAGTTGCCCTGTTGACTCCCCAGCCATGGGCTCTTGACAAGATTTACAGTACAAGGCATGAGTTTCCTCTTGTGGAACAGGCCTTAAGTTCTAGAATACACATGGTTGCCATCATAACATTCTTGCTACTATTGTACCAATGAGCATATCTCATCATGCCAATCATTACTGCAGTTCACAGGGCTCACAGCTGGGTTATAATGTTACTGACTTCTCCTACTTCCAGTAGCCTGCAGCTTCTTCCAGTACTATTAAAGTTAAACAGTAGGAAAAAAGCATCCTAGTTGGTACTAGCTTGAGTTCTCTTAGTATGTAGGAAAGCTACTGATTGACGTATGCTTATTTTGTAACATATCACTTTCCAGAACCTGTATGTGAACTCTAGAAATTTTCTGGTAGATGTTTTTTGTCTCTACCATGAATAAAAACATGTCTGCCAATTAGGATGGTTTTACTTGTTTCTTTCCTACTTATGTACCTTTTATTTAAAGTCTTGTTTAATTGATTGGGCTAGAATATCAAGTACTACATTAAATAAGAGTGATGGAGTAAGAGCTGGGCAGTAGTGATGCACACCTTTCATCCCAGTTGAGGAGGCGGAGGCAGATGGATCTTTGAGTTTCAGCCCAGTCTATAGTACAGAGTAAGTTCCAGGACAGCCAAGGGTACATAAAGGAAACCTTATCTTAAAAAACATTAAGTATTGATCTTTGTATGTTGATACAATATTAAGATTAACTCCTTTTAAGGTATTGTACCTATGTAACACTTAAAACTGTAATGTGAACTTTTGGTCTTTTGATAGCAACTGTCACAAACTGTTTAGGATAATTAAGAAATGCAAACTAATAGTCATTCAATCATGTCATTTTTTTAAGTACTAGGGTAGTGTATCACAGATGTTTTCTAAGTTACTTAGAATTCAAGTTGTTAAGAGACAAGCAACATTTGGGTATCCAAATATACACAGATACATAGGTGGTCTTCAAAAACCTCAAGAGATCTATATAACATGGCATTCAAAGATGTTTTCTTAACTTAATATTTTTTTATATTGAGACATGTGAGCTCCTGACAGCAAAAAATGTTAAAAAGCAGCCCCCATTCTACTTCAAGTAGATGAGGAGCATTGAAGAATCTCCATTTGGAGATGGTTGTATTAGTGGCAAGCTTGTCACTGGGCAAGAGAAAGCCCTTGCTTCATTCTGTAGACAGAATGCTGTCTGAAAAGGACAAAACTTGGAAGCAGGGAAGTTGACAGCCTAGCTCTTCTGAGACAGGGTAGGCAAGTCCTTCATAATTCCTGCTTTACAATTAACGTCTGTCAGAGATACTGGACCAAAAGGCTGAAGATAGATGCTCTAATGTATTGAGAGAAATTGAGGACTGCCCAGGAAGCCAGTTGTCTGTCATTTCTTAGTTTTGGAAGCTGCTTGCTCTGCTCCTCCTGTTTATTCAAGTATATTTATCCTTCTCATTTCTCTGATGTGGTTGAAGACTAGACAGTTATAGTCTCACAGTTAAATTTTAAGTTGTTTAGGAATTAAATGGATGTTCTAGGCCTAAGAAGATATTTTTAAGTTGGTAATGTAAGTTAGTGTGGAAACTGAGTTAGGTATAGAACTTTAAACTCATTGAGATAGATAGACAACAGAATATTAATAGCATTTGCCAAATATGTATGGACTGGACATTGGGAATATATGTTATACCCTATAATTTTCATAATTGTGGTCTAATTTCTTATTCTTTTGTATTGTTATAAGAAAAAGAGCCTATTATTGGACTAAAGGGAGAGCTGTTGGGGAGAAAAAAGATACACTTTAAATTAAATGACAACAACAAAAAGCAGATAGGAGAGTGGGGGGGAGCGTAGGAGGAGGGGGACCAGGAGGGGAATTAGGGAGGGGAATTTGACTGAGATGTAACTTGAAGAAATAAATAAATGTTAAAAAAGGAAAGAAAAGAAAAGAAGATAAACTAATAGAAGAGAAAGTAATTAATTGCCTCAACCTGTTGTTTGGCTCTGAATCTCTGCATCTGTTTCCATCAGCTGTTGGATAAAGCCTCTCAGAAGACAGTTATGCTAGGCTCCTGTCTGCAAGTGTAGCAGATTATTATTAATAGTGTCAGTGGTTGGTTCTCTCACATGGGGTTGGTCTCAAGGTGAACCAGTCATTGGTTGACTATTTACTAAATCTCTACTCCAGCTTTAATCCTTTACTTCTTTTTTTAATATTTATTACTTCAGGTTACATCTCTATCACAGTGTCCTCTTTCCACCCTTCCCAGTCCCCCCTTCCCCCCTCTACCCCCATCCCTTCTATCTCACTCCTCTGGAGTGGAATGTCCCTACATAACTGTCCCCTGCCCCAGTTCAGCAGTCATATGAGGGCCAAGAGCTTCCTCATACACTGGGAGACTACAACGCAGCACCACTAGGGCAAAGTGTCTCATTAACAGGAAAAAAAAAGTCTATGTTCATGTTCCCTTTGGTGCACTGATTGTAGTATAGTTGTCCTGTACTATATGGCTAAAAGCTGACTATAAGTGAATAGATGCCATCCTTCTGAGTCTGGGTTAGCTCACTCAGAATGAGCTTCCCTAGTTCCATCCATTTGGCTGCAAATTGCATGATTTTGTTGTTTCTGATAGCTGAGTAGTATTCCATTGTGTAGATGTACCACAGTTTTTTAATCCATTCTTCGATTGAGTAGGCAGGATAAATTTTGGGCCCAAAGATTTATGGGTGGGTGGGTGTCCCACCTCCACTGGAAATCCTGCCTGACTACAGGAGGTGGCCACTTCAGGCTCCATATCCCCCACTGGTAGGAGTCTCAATTAAAGTCACACTGATAGTCTATCAGTGGGCTTCTCTGTCCCAGAGATGCTCCACACTGATTTCCATTCTCTCTCCAAGACCCTCCCACCACTATTCTCACACCCGGTTACCATCCCAGTTCCTATCCACACTTCTTCTCCCACCCAGTTCCCTCCCTCTATGTCCATCTGCTTCAGATGTCTATTTTATTCCCTTTCTCAGTGAGATACAAGCATCCTCCCTTAGGCCCTCCTTGTTACTTACCTTCTCTGGTATGTGGATTATAATGTGGTTATTCTGTACTTCATGGCTAATATACAGTTATAAGTGAGTACATACCAAGTGTGTCTTTCTGGGTCTCGGTTAACTCACTCATGATGATCTTTTCTAGATCTACCCATTTGCCTGCAAATTTCATAATGGCCTTGTTTTTAATAGCTAAGTAATATTCCATTGTATAAATGTACCACATTTTCTTTATCCGTTCTTTGGTTGAGGGATATCTGAGTTGTTTTCAATTTCTGGATATCATAAATAATGCTGCTATGAACAAAGTTAAAAAAAAAACAAAACAAAAACAAGCAAAGAAATAGTAGAGAAGAAGAGAAGAGAAAGGAGGAGATAAAGGAGAGGAGGAAGGGGAAGGGGAAAGGGGAGGAGGAGTAGGAGGAAGAAAAGGAGGATGAGGAAGAAAAGAAGAAAAGGAGGAAGAGGAAGAAAAGAAATAAGAAAATGAGAAGGAAAAGGAGAGAAGGAGGTAGAAGAAGAAGAGAAGCAAAGAGAAGGAGGAGGAGAAGGAGTAGTTGTGGAAGTGGACACTCTTACCCTGTTCCTGATCTGATGGAATAATTTGAATTTTTATCCATTTTATGTGATGGTAGCCATCTGTTTGTCTTGCTGTGTTCAGATATTACCTCTACACTTCATCTCTCTAGGGATTTTATCTTGAAACTATGTTAGATTTTTGTCAAAGGCCTTTTCTACATGAATTAAAATAATTATATGATTTTTATCCTTGAGTTCATTAGGGTGCTTGGTTATATTTATTGATTTATATATATTGAACCATTCCTGTCCCTGGAATGAATCCAACTTTATCACGGTCAATAATCCTTTGGGTGTGTGTGTGTGTGTGTGTGTGTGTGTGTGTGTGTGTGTGTGAATACGCTTTGCAAATACTTTATGGAGGCATTTTAAGTATATGTTCATCAATAAGATTGGCTGATAAATGTTTTCCTTGGCGGTATTGTTGGATCTTTTTCTGTTTTTGGTATCAGGGTGACACTGGATTTCTAAAAGAGTTTGTAACTGGTCCTTCCATTTGAATTTTTGAAATGATTTGAGGATTATTGGTCTTAGTGTTTTCCTTGAACATCTGGTAGAATTCCGTAGTGAATCCAAGTCCTAGGCTTTTTTTTAGTTGGAAGATGTTTAATTATTACTTGCTTCTCATTGATTGTGATAAATCTAATTTGTTTACTTAACATTGGCTTAACTTTGGTAGATATTATACATCTATAAATCTATTTACTTCTTTTAGATTTTTCCAATTTAGTGGAATACAGCTTTTGAAGTATATTCTCAAGACATTCCTTGAATGTCTTCTGTGTCTGCTGTAATGTCACCCTTTTAATCTCCAATTTTATTAACTTGTGTATCTTCTTTCTTTTGGTTAAACTGGCTAATAGTTTGTCATTCTCTTTCTTCATTTTAAAGAACCAACTCTGTTTCACTGACTTTTTTTTAATATTTTATATTTCTATTTCATTAATTTCAGCCCCAATCTTTGCTAGTTTCTCTACTTAGTGCTTTTGGGATTGGCTTGTTCTTGTTTTTCCAATTTTTTATGACTCATTGCAAAGTTTTATTTGGAATATCTCTGGTTTTTTTACTGGAAACATTCACAGTTCTCAACTCCCTCAAGATATCCTTCATTGGGCCCCCAGAATTGGACATACTGTGTTTTCATTATCATTGAATTTGAGCAACTTTTAATTTTTTTCTTGTTTTCCAAATGACCCATCACCACTTAGTAGTGTGTTGTTTAATCTCCATGAATTTATGTGTTTTACTTTCTTTCTCTTTCCATTCACATTTAATTTTATCATCCCACTGTGATCAGAATTCAGGTGATAGTTTCAGTGTTCCTGTTTGTTGAGATTTGATTTTTATCCTCATATGGAGTCTATTTTTAAAAAGGTTCTATGGGTGCTGAGGAAAATGTTCATTCTCTGGCCTTTCATTGAAATGGTCTGTGGATGTGTGTTATGTCTATTTGATCCATGATGTTATTTAATTCCAGTGTTTCCTCATTCATATTTTGTACAGTTGATCCATCAAATGCTGAGAGTCAAATATTGAAGTCATTCACTATTACTTTGTTTAGGTTAATTTATGATTTTTTGGGGGGTGGCATATTTTTTATTAATTAATTTATTTATAACTTCAGGTTACATCTCCATCATACTGTCCTCTGTCCACCCCTCCCAGTCCCACCCTCCCACCCTCTACCCTCTATCCCTTTCATTCCACTCCTCTGGAGTGGAGTGTCCCTACATAACAGTCACCCCCCTCCCAGTGCAGCAGTCATATGAGGG
This sequence comes from Lophiomys imhausi, assembly GCA_907164525.1. Lineage (NCBI taxonomy): Eukaryota > Metazoa > Chordata > Mammalia > Rodentia > Muridae > Lophiomys > Lophiomys imhausi. Next base: position 6,326,264 of record CAJQZJ010000594.1, read on the forward strand.
CCAAGAGCCTCCTCATACACTGGAGGCCTACAAAACAGCACCACTAGGGCAAAGTGTCTCACTGACAGGAAAAAAGTCTATGTTCATGTTTCCTTTGGTGCATTTGTTGTAGTATACTTATCCTGTGCTATATGGCTAAAATCCAATTATAAGTGAATAGATGCCATGTGCATCCTTCTGGGTCTGGGTTAGCTCACTCAGGATGAGCTTGTGTAGTTCCATCCATTTGTCTGCAAATTGCATGATTTTGTTCTTTCTGATAGCTGAGTAGTATTCCATTGTGTAGATGTACCACAGGTTTTTTTTAATCCATTCTTTGGTTGAGGGGCATCTGGGTTGTTTCCAGTTTCTAGCTATTACAAATAAGGCTGCTATGAACATAGATGAGGAAACTTCCTTGTGATTTGGTGAGGAATCATTTGGATGTATACCCAGAAGTGGTATGGCTGGGTACCAAGGCAGAGCTATTCTAAGTTTTCTAAGATATCACCAGACTGACCTCCATAGTGGTTGCACAAGCCTGCACTCCCACCAGCAATGGAGGAGGGTTCCCCTTTCTCCACACCCTCGCCAGCATGTGATTTTTAGTCTTGTGGTGTTCGCTTTAAGAAGTTGAATGAGCCCCTATATGTATTTAGGATTATAATTTTTCTGATTGGTCAATCCCTTTCAATGAGTATGAAGTAACACTCTTTATCTCTCTTAATAAGAATTGGTTTAAAATCTATTTTGTCAGCTATTAGGGCAGGAACACTTGATTGTTTCCTGCTTTGCTTTGCTTGGAGTCATTTTCTCTTCTTTTCACCATGAGGTGCATTTCTTGGAGGCAGGAGAAAGAGGGGTTCTGTTGTCTAATGCAAACTGTTTTGTCTTTTGGTGGATAAATGTGACCATCAATATTCAGAGTTATTTTTGAAAGGTAAGTACCTCCTTCTCTCATTCAGTTGATTCTCTTGTGTAGTTGAAAAGAAGAGCTGGGTGGAAATTTAGGAAAATGGGAGTCCAGTGGCTTAAATGTTTAATTCCTATCTTTGACTGATCCACTGCTGATGCTTTTGGTGTGTTTAAAGGATCCCATTATTCTTATGTTGGTTTCCAGCTCCACTTATGATTAGAGTTTTCTTGACTTTATTCTGTGAGCTGTTGTTAACCCAAAAAAAGTCTACTCTGTCCAAATTTCTTTGTTCTCAATGTGTTGGTAGCTGTGTGGTATACGAAGTTCTATTCACTGTTTATGTTAAGCTTTAAAAGTACTGATTCATATTTTGTATTGTGGCACTGATAACATCCACGGCAACAGTCACTTGGAACTCCTTCTATGAAATCCTTACCAGTTACCTTTGTACATTTTCTGATAGGGTCTTTTATCTCCATTTGCCTGGGAAGAGATGCAACTATGGTAGAGGAAAACATTTTCTTGCAGTCTTCTGAATGTAGACAATGCTGTTTAGTCCAATGGTAGAGGAATTGCTCTGTTAAACAGGAGAACCATAAGCAGAAAAAAATCAAATATGCAATTGTCCACTTAAAGAAAGCTGTATTTGGGGTGTACCTGGGGCTGAGCAGCCAGCTGTCTCACACTAAGTTGGGATTTGAGAGGCCAGCCCCGGCTAGAGAGATCAGATGTTCACAGGGGTGAGAGAGTTGGTGTTTTACATTGTTAGAAAGATGCAGTGAAGGGGAAGGAACAGACTTTAGGATAGTTTGAGTGATGATCAAATCAAACGCAGGACTAGGCAAAGTAGCACATGGAGTGATTAAATATTTCTATTCTCTTTAGTCCCAAAATGTAATCAGACATTGGATTTACTTGGCTTCTATTCTACTATCTTTCCTGGAAACCCCAAATAGATTTTTCTTTTATAAACAGACAAACAACAACAACAAAAAAAAAACTAAATTTAAGGAAGCTACTCATATAACCTTAGACAAAGAAATGCTATTTCTAGGTCAAAGACTGCTTTTGAAATTTTAGAGAATTATAATGAAAACTGAAACTGTATTTGAATGTATTTTGAAATATATTGAAAATATATTGTGACACAATATAAATTGTGTCCTGTGTGGATTTAACAGGACCAATCTTTTCTCTGTCTTTATCTCTTTATTCTCTTCTTCTATCCACCCTCTTTTCTTGTTCTTTCCCCAGTTTTCTTCTTTCTTTTCATCTCCTTTTCTTCACAATAATCACAGAGTCATGAACACATATACACCCAAACACATATACACACAAATGCATCCACATGCACATACACACACACACACACACACACACACACAGAGAGAGAGAGAGAGAGACCATAGATAAAATATAACCAAGGAAACATAGAAGCATCAACATCTTGAAGTTGAAACACTGACCTTCAGGGATTCTGTTCTGTAGCTGAAACCTTGGTCTATTCCTCACTGACTGTGCCACACTGTTCATTCATTCTCTTAACCCATCTCATCTGGAACTTAGTGAAAAAGTTCTGACTATAAGGCATTCCAGTGTGGATAATATATGTCACTTGCTTGTCAGTTTATATTATTCACACAGTAATGACTATCATAAATACTAGATTTTAAGCATTTACTCGGCTTCAAAACATGCTGTTTATGTAAAACACAATTATGTTATAAAAGCATTAATGCCTTGTCACTGAGGGAGACAGATGAACAACTAAATTTGTCACTGCTAATTTGCTACTACTTTGATGAGATAGCTCAATTTTCCCCATGAAGCTTCCACACAAAAGAAAGCACTAGTACTCAAACCTTCGCCTTTACTTTGCTAACAATGTCTCTTGGTAATGTGCCATGTGTAACATAAAGGCAATTCTCCTTAAACATTACATTACAATATTAAGAAATCACAAGTTAAGAAAAGTTGTTTGGTGTCTGGCTTTGGATGAATGGCCGTTTTGTTCCTTTGGTTTTATTTCTACTTGACAACATTCAACACTCTTTCTTATGCCTCTCTTTTCTCCCAATTACCAAGGTCTCTTCAGGATCTGTCAAAGCAAACAGATATCCCTTATGGCACAGTCTTGGACTCTGCGGTATATCAGCATGTCCGCATGAAGGGGCTGAATCCTTTTGAGAGGGACAGCATGTATTCTCAGATGTGGAGAATGATCAACCGAAGCAATGGGTCAGAGAACAATGTTCTGGAGTCCCAAGCAGGCATCCAAAAGGTACTGTGTTCTTCATCTATAGTCTTCCTCAGATTGTCTCCAACATGGTCCCGGATAAGTTGAGATTTCTTTCTTTCTCTTTTGCTGTAAGTCAGACATTGAATTTTTACTTAAATTATATTTTTGTTGTTTTAAGGTCTCCTGGCAACTCAGCATTCTCATAGAGGAAGCTTCAGATATCTCATGATGTCTCACCAATAACTTTACCGTAGAAATCCAAAACTAAAAACTGGTGCTGTCATTTAGTTAAGAAAAGGATTAAGGAGTTATGAACATGAAAACTAAATAAAGTTTCCCAAATCCCATTCCAAATATCATTCATGTTATCAAACCCATTTAAATAACTCAGGGTGCTTTCTATACAGCATTTGTTTTTATACTAAAACTTTATCTTTACTTGTGATTATCTAAAACTATTTGGTAGAAAAATTTTATCTCATAAGCAAATAAGGTTCCTGTGAATTACTGTTTCTGTTTTGCAAAGTGAAAAATCTTTATTTCATCATTTTTCTATAACCATCATTTAGAGGTAGATATATTTAAAAGACTTAGAAAGGCTTTTGCACATTTTTAAAAGAAAAAAATAAAAACTACTCCAGTCTAGAGTAGTTTATTTACAAATACACATGAGCCATTCAGGTTTCAGCAGCCTCCATGAGAGAACTGGGTAGTTTATTGCTTAAGATTCTGATGAGTGGCTTGCTGTGGTTGGTGTTCATTAGGTGACCAAGGAATGAACAATTTAACAAACAAACAAACAAAAGAATAATTATAAACAGCACCCACAACAGAGATGTTCACTTTTCTCTATGGCCTTCCATATCAGAATAGTTTAGACTCCAAGTCTGAGCTTACTGTTTTACTGGAGGAAGGAACCATTATTGTGGTTCCTGTGCCTCAAGTTTCAATATGGCTCTCAGCCTCAGGGATCATCCTAAATAATCTCTGCTGTTGCCACATTTGTATCATTGTCTTGAGAGCTGATACTGATTATATAATCTTCTCTACAAATATTAATGATGCTTATAAGAAAGTATTATAGCATGTTAGCAGAAGCCTCTAAGGAAGAAAATGCATGATGTTGTTCTGTCTGAAGCATCCTCTGATACCTTTGCCCTCATTATATGAATCTAGTTTCTAAAGGCAAAAGTGTTGCTCCAGATTATGATTTTCTTGTCTTTCTCAAAGGGACCGTTGGTTCCTGGAAGACTAACATGACATCATCAGAGTAGGGGGCTTCTCAGGGAGATTGAACCAGTATGTGGTTAAGCATGTATATTGTGCAAGGAGAGAAAGAATGGATGTTTTAAGTTTATTATGTAGATGCTCATAGAATGTAAGCTAATTTCAGCTTCTGAATAAATCTACTAAAAGGTTTGAAGAAATTATTTTCCTTCATCTACCATTTTCCTTCTTCATTTACCATCAAAAATGAACCTTACAAGTTGGGAGGAGTGCTTTAATGCAAGAGTATGTGTTCAGTGTAATGAGGACCTCATTACCTCATTTATACCCTAACATTAATTCCCACTGAAGAACAACAGACATACTATTTTTGAACAAATTTTTTAAATGTTTATTTATTACTTCAGGTTACATCTCCATCATAGTACCCTCTTTCCACCCCTCCCAGTCCCGCCCTCCAACCCTCTACCCTCTATCCCTTCCATCCCACTCCTCTGCAGAGGAGTGTCCCTACATATCAGTCCCCCACCCAAGATCAGCAGTCATATGAGGGCCAAGAGCCTTCTCATATATTGGGGGTCTACAAGGCAGCACCACTAGGGCAAAGTGTCTCATTGACAGGTAACAAAGTCTATGTTCCTGTTCCCATTGTTGCATTGGTTTTAGTATAGTTATCCTGTACTATATGGCTAAAATCCGATTATAAGTGAATATATGCCATGTGCATCCTTCTGGGTCTGGGTTAGCTCACTCAGGATGAGCTCCTCTAGTTCCATCCATTTGGCTGCAAATTGCATGATTTCATTGTTTTTGATGGCTGAGTAGTATTCCATTGTGTAGATGTACCACAGATTTTTTTGTTTGTTTTATTGTTTTTTTTTTTTAATCCATTCCTCAGTTGAGGGACATCTGGGTTGTTTCCAGTTTCTAGCTATTACAAATAAGGCTGTTATGAACATAGATGAGGAAATGTCCTTGTGGTTTGGTGAGGAATCATTTGGAAATATGCCCAGAAGTGGTATGGCTGGGTCTTGAGGTAGAACTATTTCAAGTTTTCTAAGATATCGCCAGACTGACCTCCTTAGTGGTTGCACAAGCCTGCACTCCCACCAACAATGAAGGAGAGTCCCCCTTTCTCTACAACCGCACCAGCTTGTGCTGTTATTTGAGTGTTTGATCTTAACCATTCTGACAGGTGTGAGATGGAATCTCAGAGTCATCTTGAGTTGCATTTCTCTGATGATTAAGGATGCTGAGCATTTCTTCAAGTGTCTCTCAGCCATAAGGGATTCCTCCTTTGTGAATTCTCTGTTTATCTCTGTTCCCCATTTTTTGATTGGATATTTGGTTTCTTGGCATTTAATTTCTTGAGTTCTTTGTAAATTTTGGATATTAGCTCTCTGTCAAATGTAGGGTTGGTGAAGATCTTTTCCCAATCTGTATTTTTATGCTGTAATTATACTACAGTTTCTGAGCAAAAGCTGCTTAGAAATAGTTCATTTGCTTTCATTAGACATAAAATCTCAATAAAGTATTTTAAAACAAATATGTATACTCACTCTTACATTTTTGTATCCATTTACAAATATTTGCTAAGTTCTAGTTCTGTACCAGGCCCTTAGGTAGAAAATAGAGATTAGTTTAGCATCAAAGAAAAGGTCAGCTGGCTTAGACACTGGAGTCTGGCAAGGAAGACAAGAAGGATATAAAACATTATTTAAATGGCAATAGATATCATGAGATTTTTAATAGGGAGTTAGTGTGAAGATTGAGGAGACAATCTACAGGTCATTTTCCCCTCAATATCTCACTTTGCTCATTGACAAAAAAAAAAAATAATCCCAAGAGAAGAAAGAAGCAGGGGTTGAGAAGTCCTGCCATTCTAGATTTAAGTCTAGCTTGATTTTTAAAATAAATTCTGTAAATGTAAGAAAATATTTTAGATTCATCCTGGGCCTTGAGAGTTTTACCATGTTGATAAGAATTCCTACCTCATACAGGTTTGATCAACATTAAATAAAGCCACTCATGTTGAGTCTCTTTGTAATCTCAGCATTTGGGAGGCTGAAGCAAGAGGGCTGTGAGTTCTAGATCAGCCTAGGGTACGTAGTAAGATCCCATCTCAAAAACCTAAAATTATATAAGTAATAATGATGAAACAATATGGTGTATGTAAAGCATCAATAAATAATATAAGCAGAACAGTAAACCTACCTCTTAAGATAGTCTGGAGGATTAAGAAGAGAATGGATATGTATCATTTACTACTTCCTCCTTTAATTTAAAATTGTGGTATGATAAATAAGAAAGCACAGTTTGAGAAGTAGAAAACTGTGGCGAGCCACAAAACTGTGGTGAGCCGCAACCCTAAGATGGCACCTGGCTTGATGCCAGAAAGCTCAAGCTTAGCTGTAAACAAGCCTTAGTTGGTAGCAGCTGCCTAGCCCGGTGTGCTTCCTCCTTTTGTGAGCCTATCTTGGATCGCTAGGTGGCATGATCTGATTGGGTTTGAGTAGGCATAGAAGGGCTTGGGGGAGGAGAAGCAGAGACACAAGCAAGGATTCGGAAGACTGTTTTCAAGGGACCTGAATAAACTGCTTGAGAAGAGCTTTTGCGAGTTGCGTCGTCCTTGCTGGTCGAGGGGGATGCGGCAGAAAACAATGTCCATCTCCTGAGATTCAGCTCATAGGGAAAGTTAATCAGCTGAAGAGAGCAAGTCATGTCCTCTGACGTGTCTTCTGCCTTTGCTGGAAGGGTAAGGAAGCTTAACCTGATGAAGAGGCAAGCCGATGTGAAACATGTTTGTAGATTTCTTTCACCAAAGTGGAGGCAGTTGAAATTTGACTGGTCACAGTATAGATAGTGCTAATGAAGTGTATTTGTGTTCAGGTTGTAAGGCTGAAGGCAAGTTTTATTAAACAGTAAAACCAACCACCAAACAATGACTTCCTCACTGCTGAAGCTCTCACCGCAGGTTCCTGAAATCCATAGCTGAAAGATATGAAACCTGACTGTATGTTCTTTGTCCAGAAACTGTCCTTCTACAGCTCACATAGCTGCTCCCTGTTCTCTGTCACTGGTTTCTAATTTGTACAGGCAGAAAAAAACTCAGAGAGAGGCTAGGTCATTGATCCACAAAAGACTAAAGTTCTTTGGCGCTCTCTGATAGAAATCCATACCTGCAGTAACTGCCTCACAGAGAAACAGCATCACTGTGATGAACAATTCTTACAGTCTATAACTTTGACTAGATTCCCATTCATGTTTTGGGCTATACTTGTCCTTAACTGAGCTACCAGTTTCCCCTCCTGGAAGGCATATCCTGAGCCCTTCAGGTGTCATTGTACTGCTGTACCAGAGACAGTCATGTAAAGGAACAGAAAGTTGAGCATTCGGATTCTTGCAAGACAGTCATCTCTACTGAGTAATTCTAATTAAACTAAACCTAATGTGCTTCTGTGCTCTGGCTAGATATTTTTGCATAAGTATTCAAAATATATAATTTTGGAAATGTAACTGAGTTTTTTCAGGAAGTTAACAATTGTTTTTGAGTATCTGCTGAATAACAGGCAGTTGCCACTGTGGTCAAGAGAAATAGGAAAAAATGTTTCCCTGGAGTTAACCTTTTAGCAAGGAGAGCAGACAATAAAGAGGGCAAAGAAACCATTGTATGTTCAGGAGTGAGAAACATTAAAGAAGAAAAAGAAATTGTATGAACGGTTTGGAGTAGACAAGCTGGTTGTTCTAGCTTCTAAGATCTAGTAACCAAGGAAGGTTTCATTATGAAGGAGACATTAGAATAAAAACTTGAAGCAGTGAGTGTGTGGAGGTCAGGTACACAGAGAGGCTGACAAGGAGAGGCAGAGAGATTGAGAAATAGTGTGTGTTCCTGGGCAAAGTATTTTTAAATGGAGGGTCAGCCAGTGGAAAGGCTCCAAAATGGGCAATGCCTGTGTTTTCCCAGAGTATTAGTGGGAATATGAACTGGAGAAGTGAGCCTACAGGATCTGTGTCAGAGATTCAACAAGAGCAGAGAGTGAGTGTGTCAGGAGGTGAAGTAGAAAAAAATCACATGGGATTCTGCTTCTTAAAACATGACCCATTGAGATGATAGGCAACGTGAGAGCCAAGAGCCCTCCCTGAGAGTTGATGGTAAATACAGATTCTCTGTCCAGCTCAGGCCTCTGAAAGTGGATGTTAGTTTTACAAGATCTGAGAATGATTCTTGTGCATGGTAAAGTTTACTTCATACTAATGCAGGGCTGTCTATAGCATTCTAATTTGAATTTCATCTATGAGGAATAGGATGATCAAGAGGGTTTTAAAAAGAAATGTAATATGACTGAAATCACATTTTGGCAAAGCACATATGGGAAAGCCTAATGTGGCAGGTGGAAGCTGGATGCAAGGGAAAAGGCCACACTTGGGACACTGTTCTAAAATTACATCATGACAAGTTCATCCCTGTTAAACCCTAAAACAGACTACAACACTGAGCAGTCATTGGCATCTATTAGGGTATCTATCCAAGTGGGGGTGGGGGGTGAGGCAGGTAATTTCCAAGAGTCCATAGAGAAACCACAAGGTTATAGGTGAGGAACTGACCAGGAATATCAGATATATATGCAACACTGAGAAAAGCCTGTGATTGTTATGAGAGCAGTATTCATATCTAATGGCCTAGTAAACCCTATGATAGGCCTGGTGAGAGAACAAGACTCTTGAGGAGGGCTAAGGGTCTATGTTTATCAGGACTCCAGAGGATCAGGATGGTAGGTAAATCACTCTCCTGCTTATGGAGTCATAATGTTGTGTAAGCTCAGGTGGAATTGGAAAGGGCAATGGAGCCAGAAGCAACATCTGTGGCTTCAGAAGCCATTGGTGCTGTCCTAGTTTACTTTCAGCTATTGTAACAAAACAGTGATTTTTATTTGACTCACACTTCCACATCACAGTCCATCTTTGAAGAAAATCAGGGAAGGAACTCAAGCAGGAACCTAGAGATAGGAATTGAAGCAGAAACCATCGAGGAGAGCTGCTTACTGGTTTATTATAACTGGCTTGATCAGCTTATCATACCAAAGTGGAAAAGAAAGCCAAGCCAAGAGGTAGGTCTGTATGAAAGAGGGTTACATATTTGGGAGGAGATGGGCTAGCAAACAAATTACAGACCCTATGAACTGATAAAGGAATCCTACCCCATCAACTCAGATCTGGCTGAAATCTTCGTTAGGGGGCTTGAGAGATGAATTAGCTATTAAGACCACTTGCTGCTTTTTCAGAGAACCTGACTCTGTCCCACAACTTTGGAAACTCCAGTGCCTTCTTATGACCTCTAGGGGCACCAGGCATGCTTATGGTACACATATAAGCAGGTAAAACAGTTGTATTCACAAAACAGAAGCAAAAAAATATTTTAAAAAATGGACACACTGAACCTGTAATTTTATGAATGCACTCAGCACACACCCATTCATTATTTACCCAGAATTCCTCTAGGCATTGAAAAGTCCAACAGAACAAGCAATGTCTCTGCCCTAATGGAGGCATAATGTGGTAGTAGGAAACAAACAAGTGCATAAGTGAGAGCTACAAAGAATCATCAGAGCTGAGAATGATTGCACACTCCTATAACCACAGTACTCAACAGGCGCCAGTAAGAACATCTCCAAAAGAGCCCTTAAAAATGAAGGCAGGAGATCATCAAACTTAGGGCCAAAATCAACAACTTAGAAACAAAAAGAACTATACAAAGAATAAATGAAACCAATAGTTGGTTCTTCGAGAAAATCAACAAAATAGACAGACACTTAGCCAAATTAACTAAAAGACAGAAGGAGAAAACACAAATCAACAAAATCAGAAATGAAAAGGGTGAAATAACAACAGACATTGAGGAAATCCAGAGAATATTTGGATCCTACTTTAAAAATCTATACTGCACCAAATTTGTGAACTTAAGTGAAATGGACAATTTTCTTGATAGATTCCACCTACCGAAGCTAAATCAAGATCAGATAAACAGATTAAACAGCCCTATAACCCCTAAGGAAATAGAAACAGTTATTAAAATTCTCCCAACCAAAAAAAGCCCAGGGCCAGATGGCTTTAGCACGGAATTCTACCGGACCTTCAAAGAGGAGCTAACAGCAACACTTTTCAAACTCTTTCACAAAACAGATTCTGAAAGAACATGGCCAAACTCATTCTACGAGGCCACAATCACCCTGATTCCTAAACCAAACAAAGACCCAAGAAAGAAAGAGAACTTCAGACCAACCTCCCTCATGAACATAGATGCAAAAATACTTAATAAAATACTAGCAAACCGAATTCAAGAACACATCAAAAGTATCATACACCATGATCAAGTAGGCTTCATTTCAGGAATGCAGGGATGGTTCAACATACGAAAGTCTATCAATGTCATTCACCATATAAACAAGATTAAAAAAAAAAAAACCACATGATAATCTCGCTAGATGCAGAAAAAGCTTTTGACAAAATCCAACATCCCTTCATGCTAAAAGTTCTGGAGAGAACAGGCATACAAGGACTATACCTAGAAATAATAAAGGCAATATACAGCAAGCCAGTAGCCAACATCAAATTAAATGGAGAGAAACTTGAAGCATTTCCTCTAAACTCAGGGACAAGACAAGGATGTCCACTTTTGCCGTATCTCTTCAATATAGTACTTGAAGTTCTTGCTAGAGCAATAAGACAACTAAAGGAGATCACAGGGATAAACATTGGAAATGAAAAAGTCAAATTATCCCAATTTGCAGACGATATGATGGTATACATAAGCAACCCCATAAATTCCACCAGAGAACTCTTACAGCTGATAAACACCTTCAGCAAACTGGCTGGATAGAAAATTAATTCAAAAAAATCAGAAGCCCTTCTTTATACAACAAACAAATGGGCTAAGAAAGAAATAAGGGAAACAACCCCCTTCACAATAGCCACAAACAACATAAAATACCTGGGGTAACTCTAACCAAGCAAGTAAAGGACCTGTACAACAAGAACTTCAAGCCCTTGAAGAAAGAAATGGAAGAGGCCTTTAGAAGATGAAAAGATCTTCCATGCTCATGGATAGGTAGGATCAACATAATAAAAATGGCCATCCTACCAAAAGCAATATATAGATTCAATGAAATTCCTATCAAAATACCAACACAATTTTTTATAGACTTGGAAAGAGCTAGCCTCAATTTCATATGGAACAACAAAAAGCCCAGAATAGCTAAATCAATCCAGTACAATAAAAAAACATCTGGAGGTCTTACCATCCCAGATTTCAAGCTGTTCTACAGAACAATAGTTGTAAAAACAGCATGGTATTGGTATAGAAACAGACCAGTAGATCAATGGAATCGAATTGAAGATCCAGAAATAGACCCACACACTTATGGCCACCTAATTTTTGACAAAGAAGCCAAAACGGCACAATGGAAGAAGGACAGCATCTTCAACCAATGGTGCTGGTCCAACTGGATGTCCATTTGTAAAAGAATGAAGTTAGACCCGTACTTATCACCTTGTACAAAACTTAAGTCCAAGTGGATCAAAGACCTTAACATCAGGCTGGTCATACTAAATCTACTAGAAGATAAAGTGGTAGAAACACTCGAAATAATTGGCACAGGCGACAACTTCCTGAATAGAACACCAACAGCTCAGGACTTGAGATCAACAATCAATAAATGGGACCTCATGAAACTGAAAAGCTTCTGTAAGGCAAAGGATACTGTCATTGGAACAAAACGGCAGCCTACAGACTGGGAGAAAATCTTCACCAAGCTCACACCTGACAGAGGGCTAATATCCAAAATCTACAAAGAACTCAAGAAATTAAATGCCAAGAAACCAAATAATCCAATCAAAAAATGGGGGACAGAGCTAAATAGAGAATTCACAAAGGAGGAATCCCTAATGGCTGAGAGACACTTGAAGAAATGTTCAACATCCTTAATTCAGAGAAATGCAACTCAAGACGACTCTGAGATTCCATCTCACACCTGTCAGATTGGCTAGGATCAAAAACCCAAATGACAGCACATGCTGGCGAGGTTGTGGAGAAAGGGGTACCCTACTCCATTGCTAGTGGGAATGCAGGCTTGTGCAACCACTATGGAGGTCAGTCTGGCGATATCTTAGAAAACTTGGAATAGCATTGCCTCAGGACCCAGCCACACTCTTCTGGGTATACACCCAAATGCCTCTTCACAGAATCATAAGGAAGTTTCTTCATCTATGTTTATAACAACCTTATTTGTAATAGCTAGAAACTGGAAACAACCCAGATGTCCCTCAACCGAAGAATGGGTTAAAAAACTGTGGTACATCTACACAATGGAATATTATTCAGCTATCAGGAACAATGAAATTATGCAATTTGCAGCCAAATGGATGGAACTAGAAAAGCTCATCCTGAGTGAACTAACCCAGACTCAGAAGGACACATATGGCATCTATTCATTTATAGTAGGATTTTAGCTACATAGTAGAAGGTATCAATACTACAACTAACACACCAAAGGGAACTTGGACATAGACTTCTTATTTTTAATTTTTATTCTTTATCTATTTTTATATATTAGTTATATTTTTTCTATTTAGTGTTTTTTATCTATTGTATGCTTATTGATTTGTTTGTTTAGTAGTTCTCTCTCCCGGGCAACGAGACACTTTTCACTGATGGTACTGCTTCGTAGATCCCCAATGAATGAAGAGGCTCTTGGCCCACATACGACCTCTCAACTGAGATGAGGGCCTGTTATATAATGACACCCCACCCCAGAGAAATGGGATGGAAGGGTTAGGAGGTAAAGAAAAAAATGAAATGTGATGTTTCGGCCTTTTACTACTAACTGTCATAAACTGTTTAGGATAATTAAGAAATGCAAACTAATGGTTATGCATGCCGGTCATTCTGTTAGGTACTATGACAGCCTATTATAGTTACTTGCTAAGCTAATCAGAAATAAACCTGCTAAGAGACAAGCAACATCTGCTTACCCTAATAGAAGAGATAGATAGGGCCTCTTCAAAAACCTCAAGAGATCTGCAGAATATGGCATTCAAAGATGTTTTCGTGACTTTAGATTTTTTTATATCAAGACATATCAACACCTGACAGCACCCCCTATCCTCCTCCAAGTAGAAGATGAGCATCGAAGAATCTCCAGTGGGAGATGATTGAATTAGTCGCAAACCTATCTCTTGGTAGGAAAAGCCCCTTGCTCCAACTGTAGACAGAATGCTGTCCAAAATGGACAAAACCTGGAAGCAGGTAAGTCGACAGCCTAGCTCTGCCAAGACAGGGTAGGTAAGTCCTTCATAACCCCTGCTCTACAATCAATGTCTGTCAGAGAAGCGGGGCCAAATGACTGAAGATTGATGCTGTAATGTATGGAGAGAAAATGGGAACTGTCCAGGCAGCCACTGGTATGTCATTTCTTAGTTTTGGAAGCTGCAAACCCTGTACTTCCTATAAAATCAGATATATTTATCCCTCTCAGGTCTCTGAGGTGATTGAAGAACAGATATATAGAGTCTCATAATTAAATTTTGAGTTGTTTAGGAGTCAAGAGAGTGTTATAGATCTAAGAAGATACTTTTAAAATTGTGCTGCAATTAGTATGAATGTTGAGTCAGATATAGAACTTTAAACTCATGGAGATGGTTAGATAGTAGAATGTTAAAGTTAGGTACCAAATACATATGGACTGGTCATTGGGAATGTACATTAAGCCATATAACCCTCATAACTGTGGCCTAATTACCTCTGTTGTACTGTATTGTATTTATTATTACAAGAGAAAAAGCCATTTGTTGGACTGAAAGGGGAAACTGTAGGGGGAAATAAGATATACCTTAAACTTAAAAGAAAAAAAAAAGGGACGAGGATGGGGGGCTGAAGGTGGGAGGGTGAGACTTGAGGGGGAATAGGGAGGGGACTGTGATTGAGATGTAACTTGAAGAAATAAAAAATAAAGGAAAAAAATCTGTGGTTCACAGCAAAGACTCAATAAACAAATATCAAGCTAACAAACATCGGAAGAGTCAGAATGAATGGGAACAGCAACAAGAAGGTTTCACACATATTGAGTGATCAGAGAAAGCTCTAAGAACATGACAATAGAGACCTGATGGAGGAAAGGCTGGGAGTCATAGAGCCCTGCAGACAGCAGTAGAGAAGAGACTAGGAACCATAGGACAATGAGGACAGTGGAAGAGAGAAAGAGGAAGCACACAGGCCAAGGAAATAAGCTGCCCACTGCAGACTTCATGAGTCAGAGCCCTGCCTGAAATGCTGGGAAGAACAGCAGGAACACCACTATAGCTGAGCCCAGGAAAAGCAGAGAGAGGGTGGAACAGGAGAAGGGGGAGGGAGCTGGGCAGGACCAAGGCCATAGGGACTCTTGGTGTTCAGAGATCTCTTGGGCTCCAGATACATTAAATCAAATGAGAAAATGGAAAAAATTTGGAAGTTTAAAGAAGTTCACAGTGAAAGTGTTTAGAAATTAGCAAGCTAATGCCAGCTTTTGACCAGATGATGACATGACCTTTTAGAAAGTTCATTCTACTTGAGGAGAGCCGGTTTCATGGTGCACGCAGAGAGACTCAAGAGAAAAATAACCTCTAACAGCAATCCACATGAAAGTAGGTGATGGCTGTCCCCACATGCTTAAGGTGCAGTGAGGAGCAGCTGAATCTGACAATACCTTGACGTTACTTCTGACAAGTTTTTCCAAAAGATTAAATGTGGTGTGGAGAAGTAAAGGGTTGATGGTGAGCCTGATGCTGTTGGTTCAATAGTCAGAAACAGTGATGCTGCTGTTTATTGAGATTTTGAAAAAGAGGAGAAGCAGGATTTTAAAAATGAAATGAAAATTTCCCCTTGGCATGCTAATGAATATGACATTTAATTATAAGGATCTAGAGTATGTTTAGAGACATAAGATTGAATAAGGTCATTGAATATTTAAAGGAAACCAAGACAGAAAGGGCAAATTCACAGGTCAGAAAAGGCTCTTCTATTAAGGGAGAAGGAAAATAAGAAAGAATAGGTTTAGAAGCAGATGAAAAGGGCTCCAAGGGATTTGGTAGATTCACTAGATCTGAAATGATGCTCATAAATGAAATATAGTAGAACCTGAGAATTCTTTCTTGATTTGATTATCCACACTCATTGGTGACTTTCAAATTGAGTGCAGAAAACACACACACACACAAGAGAGGACAAAAAAATCAAGAATAAGAAATACTTTATTTTCTTTAAGGGATAGAACTTGGGGCCTCATGGATGTGAGATTTAAAGATTTTTTGAGAAAGAAGATGGGTACCATGTCTGAAGAGTGAAGGGATTATAAGTAGAATGTAGGAGTACATGGTGCAGAAGAGAGACAAGAAAATCGGTAGAAAACTTGGGTAGGAGATGTCTCATAAAATCCAAGTGGAGGATTAAGAATTAACTTAGTCAATCCAAAACAGGAGGAAAGAAGAAACAGCACGTAGACACACATGTGGAGAGTAGAGAAATGAGAGAAGAGTGCAGAGAAGTTCATTTATCACTAATTTTATTTAGTTAAGTAGACAAGAACCTAGGACTTTATCCTGTTTAAGCATGAGGCCATAGAGTCTAAACAGAGGACAAGGATGGTAATTCTGAAAAATGGAAGTAACTTTACATTAGTGGACTTCCTAGATAAGACTAAAAGTTCTTTTTAAAAATCTATTGTTTTAATAGTTATCACTATCTTATCTCTTCAGTATCTGAGAAAATAGTTACTTTTATATAAAGAGGAAATAAAACAATTAAAGACATTTATTTTATCAAATATTGTTAGTTTGGGGAGTAAGTGAATACTATTTTTGTCCTTTCTTTTTTAAGTAAATTGATGAAATGGTTTTAATAACATGATATTTTTACACATACTTCACATTGCTTAATACTCTTCATGTTTGTCTTACGTTTTTTAAAAATTTTATAATTTATTTTCCTCCACTCTTCCTAGCTCTCCCCCACCCCGCCAAACCTCTCATCTCCTCCGAATCTACTCCTCCTCCATTTCCCCTTTAGAAATGAGCAGGTCTCCAAGGCATGACAGCCAGACAGGACAAAACACGATACAGTAAGACATAGCGAAAGCGTTCATATTGAAGCTTGACAAGGCAATCTGCTAGGAGGAAAGGAGTCTCTAAAAGGACAGAAGAATCAGAGATACATCCACTCCCACTGTTAGAGGAGTCTCACCAGAACACCCAGCTAACATCTATAACATATATGCAGAGGACCTGGTGCTGACCATGAAGACATCATGCTTGCCGCCTCAGTCTCTGTGAGCCCATATGATCCCTGCAGTCCACGTTTTCTTGGTGTCCCCAATCCTCTCTGACTCCTACAATCTTTCCTCCCTCTCTTCCTATGGGGCTCCCAGATCTCCAAAGGGAGGGACCCAAAGGAGACCTCCAATTGAGACTCTCTCTATTCACAGAGTCTGGCTGTGGGTCTCTGCACCTGCTCTCATCTGCGCTCAGAGGAAGAGGCCTCTCTGATGACAACTGGACAAGGCACTGACTCACTAGGTGTAGCAGAATATCATTAGGAATCATTTCATTGATTTTGTCTGTTTGTTTGTTCATTTTTACCAGTCAGATTTGGTTCTACCCTTGGTCTCTGGTTCCTGTCCATTCAGGTATTGTAGGGGGGCATGGGCTCTCTCTCGTGGTGTGGGAATCAAGTAAAACCAAACATTGGTTGACCCCTCCCACAGGTTCTGTGCCATCATTGTCCTAGCACATCTTACAAGCAGGACAGATTATAGGTGGAGGGTCTTGTGGAGAAACCTGGCTTGATGTCCAGGTTTCTCTTTTTGTAGTCTGTAGAGTTATCTTCCTACACAAAAGAGACTAGAATTTAGGAGTGAAGACTCAAAGCCCCTATCAGCTCAACCTCTCTATGTTCAATGAGCTGAAGAGAAGTTGTCCTCAGCAATGGAGCCTTGCTGCCAGTTTTCAAAGGGCAACCTTCTGTCCTAGCATCAGTCTCAGTTGTTTAGGAATCCCCACAGGATCTCCTTGACCAACTGCTCAACTGCATGTAACCCAGTCCCACTGAAAGCCATTCCTGGCTACAAAAGATGGCCAGTTCAGACTAAGATGCCTCCATCATTGGAAGTCTTCACTTGGATCATTCTCATATAGATTTCAGGAAGTTTCCATGACACTAGGTTTCCACACTCCTCCCCAAATGCCCCCACTTCAGTTATCTCTCCCCAGATTTTCTCCCTCCACTCACCTTATCCCTCCCACTTCTGTTCTCACCTGCCCTCCGACCTCTCAAAGAATCTATTCTATTTCCCCTATCCAAGGAGGTCCATGCTTCTCTCCTACAGTCCTCCTCTTTACTGAACTTCTTTGTGTTGGCAGATTGGAGCTTATCATTTACTTAGCAGGTAATATCCATATATAAGTGAATATATGTTTGTTAAATATAAACAAATAAAAATACCATATTTGTCTTTGGGGTCTGGGTTACATCACTCAGGATGTTTTTCTTCTAATTGCATGCATTTGCCTGAAAATATTATTATGCCATTTTTTTAACCACTGAGTAATTCTTCATTATGTAAATGTACCACAATTTCTTTATCCATTCTTCAATTGAGAGGCATGTACATTGTTTCCAATTTCTGGCTATTATGGATAAAGCTACAATGAACATAGTTGAACAATTGTCCTTGTGGTAGGATGGAATATCTTTTGGGTATATGCCTACGAGTGGTATAGCTGGGTCTTGAGATGCATTGATTTCCAGTTTTCTGATGAACTACCTTATTGATTTATATAAGTGACTGTCCAAGTTTGCACTCCCACCAGCAATGGAGCAGTGCTCCCCTTGCTCAATATCCTCGCCAGCATCAGAATGAGGTGCCACTTGTGTTTTTGATCTTAGCCATTCTGACAAGGATATGGTAGACTCTCTCAGTAGCTTTGATTTGCCTTTCCCTGATGACTAAGGATTTTGAACATTTGTTTAAGTGTTTCTTGGTCATTTGATATTCCTTTGTTCAGAATTCTCTGTTTACATCTGTACCCCATCTTTTTAACTGATTATTTGGTTTTTGATATCTAGTTTCTTGTATTTTGGATATTAGACCTGTATCAAATGAATAGTTGGTAATAATCCTTTCCCATTATGTGGGCTACATTTGTCTGATCAACAGTATTCTTTGCCTTACAGAAGCTTTTCAGTTTCATGATGTCTCATTTATTAATTGATCTTATTGTCTTCCCTATTGGTGTAATATTCATAAAGTTGTTTCCTGTGACAGTGTGTTGTAGGCTGTTCCCTACTTTTTCTTGTATCAGGTTCAGGATGTCTGGTTTTATGTTGAAGTCTTTGATCCACTTGGGTTGGTGTTTAGTTCAGGGTGATAAATATGAATCTATTGCATTCTTCTACATCCCATTTAACCAAAATCATCAGTTGAAGATGCTTTTTTCCAGTGAATATTTATGGATTTTTTTAAATAAAAAAACCAGGTGTTCATAGGTGTGCAAATTTATGTCTGGGTATTCAATAATATTTCATTGATCAATATGTCTTTTTTTATTCCAATACTATGTAGTTTTTATTACTATAGCTCTGTAGTACAACTTGAAATAAGGACAGTGATACCCCAGCAGTTCTTTTATTATACAGGATTGATTTAACTGTCCTGGGTTTTTTTGTCTTTCCATATGGAGTTGAGTATTGTCCTTTCAAGGTCTGTAAAGAGTTGTGTTGGAATTTTGATGAAGGTTGCATTGAATCTGTATGTTGTTTTTCATAAGATGGTCATTCTTACTGTGTTAATCCTACCAATGCATGGACATAGGAGATTTTTTCATCTTCTGATATCTGCCACAATTTCTTTCTTCTAATACTTGAAATTTTTATAATACAAGTATTTCACCTGCTTGGATAGAGTTGCCTCAGGATATTTTATATTGGAAAGAGTGTTGTTTCTCAGATTTCTTTCTCAATCTGCCATTTGTGTATAGTTGGGACACTGAATTTTTTTAGTTAATCTTGAATCCAGACACTTTGCTGAAAGTGTTAATCAGGTGTAGGAGCTCCCTGGTAGAACTTTTAGGGTCACGTATACATACTATCATATTATCTGCAAATAGCCATACTTTGTTCTTCCTTTCCAAGTTGTATCTTCTTGATCTCCTTCAGTTGTGTTATTGGTCTAGCTAGAACTTCAAGTACTACATTGAATAGATATGGCGAGAGTGGACATCCTTGTCTTGTTCCTAATTTTGGTGGAATTGCTTTCAGTTTATGTCTGTTTAATTTCGTGCTGCTTATATGGTTTTTGTGATCATTTTTATCATGCTTAGGTGTGTTTCTTGTATCCCTAATCTCTCCAGTCCTTTTACCATGAAAGGGTGTTTAATTTTGCCAAAGGCTTTTTAAGCATCTAACAAAATGATCATGTGGTTTTATTTTTTCAGTTTGATTATAGAGTGGATTACATCGACGGACTTTTTGTAGGTTGAATCATCCCTGCATTTCTGGATGAAGCCTACTTGATTATGGTGGATGGTCTTTCTGATGTGTTCTTGGATGTTGTTTGCGAGTATTTTATTGAAGATTTTTTCATCTATGATCATAGGCAAAATTGGTCTGTAATTCTCTTTTTTGTGTTGATTTTTTTGTGTGGTTTGTATATCAGGGTAACTGTGGCCTCATAAAATGAATTTGACAGTGTTCCTTCTGTTTCTAATTTGTGGAATAATTTGAAGAGAATTGGTATTAACTCTTCTTTGAAAGTCTGGTAGAATTCTGCGCTAAAACCAACTGATCCTAGAAATTGGAGACATAGGAAAGGGAGCCTAAGACTGTCTCATTTTCCCAACTATATAGGTGCTGTTTACTACATTACCTTTCTCTCCTTAGAATTCCCACATGATAATTGTATGATCTCCCTTGTATTTAACAAGGACTGCAATGATGATGGAACTCCTGAAAGCGCATTGGAAGTATCTGAAAAGCTATTTGCAATAAGGAGATATGTGCATACATAACAATGGCATATTTAATGATCTGGGAACCTTGAGCTTGGCATGATAGTGGGCATTTGGTAGACAAACCCAAACTTATCTGTGGCTTTAGACAAGGAATAATGAAGCATTGAATTATTAGTGCCAGGGCATGTACATGGTCACAATGACATATTGAGTTGTGTACACCTCTGACCCCACAAACATCAGAGTAAGGGCCTGGCTAGCTTTGATTTATAAGTAGCCAAGACTAACGTGCATTGCTTTCTTAGCTTTTGGGAGGCTAGGATGGTACGCAGTTAGTTCATCTAAAGTTATTTAGACTTTAAGTGAATATATAGACCAAGTTATACAAAGGGTAAAAATGACCATGAAGAGAACACAGATATTAACCACAGTACAGGTGTCCATATAGTTAATTCTAGTCTTAGGTACCTCTAACCCATGGTGCCTATATTCTGTTTTATAGTTGTGTCACTTCCCCTCTTGTTACAGCTCCACAATACCATTTGGCATTGAGTAGAAATGCCAAAGCTGAGGAAAAGTAATGAGCCTGAGGCAGAAAGATAGAGTTTCAGTGAACCACTTGGTGATAAACTGACTGGGTGGGTAACTTTAAAGTCTGTATTAGGTGCTTATAACAAAATGGATCATCAAGTTAAATACTTGAGGAATAACAAAAACTAAGCAACTCTGGGCTGGGAGGCCAAGTATTGACCTGTCACAGTGCTGGGTGTGGAGCTGACAGTATATTAGAAGCATGTGCCCTCTTGCCAAGCAATTGCCCTAAACAGTATGATTTACATTACTGTAAATCCCCACCCCTGTCACCATAGCTGCAGCTCAGATCACACTGTGGTAGTGTCTGTCTCTCAAGAAATCAGAGTTTTTGGTTGGTGTCAGTAACCATACCAACCAAAAGAGGAGTAAAAGAGGAGAACCTCCCACCAGAGGGAGAAAGACAGACATGGAGTCCATACAGTCAGTATGCTTATGTGTAGTCCATCCCTCACGCTTGAGGGATCTTTTTCTAATCACTACTTTGTAAAACTTATTTTAATTAATAATCCTCATGGATTTTTTAAAACATAAAACTCATTCTTGATTCTGTATCTACTCCAAAAGAGAAGCAGAAATCTAGAGTTGTGAACTTCTTAAGCTCTCACTAGCCTTTACCTTCTGTTTCAATATGTCAGATTCTGGAGAACACAAAGCATGCTACAGATAATAAGTTTTTGTCTTGATTATCAGGAGAAAAATGATGGGGAGTGGATCCTGATCAAAAGAATGAGATACTATTTGTGTGCAAACATGGCACTACTTGGTTTAAGATTTTTTTTCATACTGAAAAATAGATGTTGAAATCAGGGCATAGCCTCATCTACTCAATTTCTTCTCATTAGTCACATTCAGTACTAAGTCATCTATTTACTTCTGTTCTTGCATCAGTGATGATTTCCTACCTGGAGCCCCACCAGGCTGTGGTTAGTCCTGGTTTAAAATCCAATCTTGATCTCAAGCAGAAAACTTCCCTGGAGCCCTTAACTTGATAGTTCTCATGTGTCAACTGTGTGAACATGTGAGCTTCCAGGATAGAAACTACTTTTAAAAGTGCCCTTCCTTTGCTCGGTTCTTACCCTAAAACTTTTGCAAATTGAAAGTGATATGAATTTTTTTTTAATTCTGTTGGAAAAAAATAAACTCATAAACTTACAAAATTTTAAAAACAATTCACCTTGCTAACCTCATTTTACCCTTAGAGCCAGTCTCTACTGCCAATGTAGCTTTCTCACTTTAAAGTCCATTTATACAAAACAGTGCACATATACGTCAAGAATTTAAGCTTGAGTCATATCTTTCTTATATTTATTTATTTGTGTGTTGGTGGAGAGTCCGTACCACCTGCCATCATTTTTGAATGGATGTCAGGGGACAATTGCTAGAGCTGGTTCTCTCCTCCCACTATGTGAGCCCTGGGATTGAGCTCTGATCACCAAACTTGGCTCCAAGCACTTCTTTTCCAACACTTTTATTTATTCAAGTTACATCTTGATCACACCTCCATCCTTCCTCCCCTCCCTGTAAAAGCCTCCCACCTCTTACCCCCTCCCTCCTTTCCTTCTCCTCCAGTGAAGGGTTCCCAACGTATCAACCCCTCAGTTCACCAGTCACATTAAGGCTGAGAGCTTCCTTTTGTTCTGGGGTCCAGTATGGCAGCCCACCTAGGGTAAGGTGTCCCACTAAGAGCAACAAATGTCCATTACAGAGACCACACCCCTTCTCCATTTGCTAAGGGATCTGCATGAAGACCAAGTTGCCTATCATCTGTATATGTAATGGGGGTCAAGGTCTAGACTACGTATGTTTTTTTTTTCTTCTATTTTTGGTTAGTGTTTCAATCTCTGTAAGCCTCAAGGGGCCCAGGTTGATTGGTTCTATTAATCTTCATGTGTTGTTCTTGTCCCTTCCAGGTCTCTCTATGTGTCCTTCCTCTCTTATACAGGACTCCCAGAGCTCCACTTAATGTTTGGCTGTTTGTCTCAGGATCTGTATGGAGTTTCTCATGGGATAGTTATGATAAGTTTGTGTTCCTTTGGGTCTGTGGGTTGAAGAATTGGGCTGTCACAGTGCTGGTCATGCAGCAATCCTGTACTATATGGCTAAAATCCAGTTATAAGTGAGTACATGCCATGTGTATCTTTCTGAGTCTGGATTAGCTCATTCAGGATGAGCATTTCTAGTTCTATTCATTTGCTTCCAAATTGTATGATTCCTTTGTTTCTGATAGCTGAGTAGTATTTCATTGTATAAATGTATCACAGTTTTTTTTAAATCCATTCTTCTGTTAAAGGGTATCTGAGAAATGTATCACAGTTTTTTTTTTTTTAAATCCATTCTTCCGTTAAAGGACATCTGAGTTGTCTCCAGTTTCTAGCTATTACAAATAAAGCTGCTATGAACATTCTTGACCTGTTGTCCTTGTGGTTTGGTGAAAAATCATTTGGATATATGCCTAGAAGTGTGTAAGGCTGGGTCTTGAGATAGAACTATTCCCAGTTTTTTGAGATATTGTCAGGTTGATTTCCAAAGTGTTTGTACAAGTTTTCACTCCCATGAGCAAATAGAAGAGTGTTCCCCTTTCTCCACATTCTCGCCAGCATGTGCTGTCACTTAGGTCTTTGATCTTTTCGTCATTCTGATGATCTGAGAAGGAATCTAGAGTTGTTTTGAGTTGCATTTCTCTGATGACTAAGGATACTAAGAATTTCTTCGAGTGCCTTTCAGTCTTTAGAGATTCCTCTATTGTGAATTCTTAGCTCTGTATCCCATTTTTTATTGGATTATTTGGTTTCTTGGTGTTTAATTTCTTGAGTTCTTTATGTATATTTGATATTATCCTTCTCTTGGATGTGGGGTTGGTGAAGATCTTTTCCCAGTCTTCAGGCTGCTGTTTTGTTCTAATGACAGTGTCCTTTGCCTTACAGAAACTTTTCAGTTTCATAAGGTTCCATTTGGTCTTAGAGCCTAAGCTATTGGTGTTCTGTTCAGGAGATTGTCACCTGTGCCCATGAGTTTGAGTTTTTTCCTCACTTTTTATTCTATTAGATTTAATGAGTCTGATTTTGTGATTGGGTCTTTGATCCACTTGAACTTAAGTTTTGTGCATGGTGATAAATATGGGTCTATTTGCATTCTAACTGGATATACATGTTGATATCCAGTTAGACCAGCACCATTTGTTGAAGATGATTTCCTTTTTTCATTTTATGGTTTTGGATTCTTTGACAAAAATCAAGTGACTGTAGGTGTCTGGGTTTATTTGTGTCTTCAATTCGATTCCATTGATCAGCTGGTCTGTTACAGCCTTTATTATGTTTAGGTATGGTCCTTGTATGTCTGATCTCTTGAAGACTTTTAACATGAAGGGTGTTTGAATTTGTTGAATGTTTTTTGGCATCTAATAAGATGACCATTTTTTTTTTCTTTCTTGTTTATATGTTGGGTTAAGCTGATGGATTTTCATATGTTAAATCACCCCTTCATCTCTGGGATGAAGCCAACTAGATCATGGTGCATGATACTACTGATGTGTTCTTGAATTCTGTTTGCAAGTATTTTATTGAGTATAATTACATCCATGTTCATAAGGGAAATTGGTCTGAAATTCTCTTTCTTTTTTGGGTCTTTGTGTAGTTGAAGTATCAGGGTGACTCTGGTCTCATAGAATGAGTTTGGCAGTGTTTCTCCCATTTCTATTTTGTGGAAGAGTTTGAGGAGTATTGATATTAGGTCTTCTTTGAAAGTCTGGTTGAATTCTATTCTGAAACCATCTGGCCCTGGGCTTTTTTTTTGGTTGGGAGACTTTTAATGACTTCTAATTCCTTAGGAGTTACAGGATGTTTAAATTGTTTGCCTGATCTTGATTTAACCTTGGTATACAGAATCTATCAAGAAAATTGTTCATTTCACTTTAGATTTCCAATTTTCTGGAGTATAAGTTTTTGAAGTAAGACCTAATGATTCTTTTGATTTCCTCAGTGTCTGTTGTTGTTGTCACCATTTTATTTCTGATTTTGTTGATATGGATATTTTCTTTCTGCCTTTTAGTTAACTTGGCTAAAGGTTTGTCTTTTTATTGATTTTCTCAATGAAACAGGTCTTAGTTTCATCACTTCTTTCTATTGTTCTCTTTGTTTCTAAGTTGTTGATTTCAGCCTTGAGTTTGATTATTTCCTCTGTCTGTTCCTCTTGGGAGTGTTTGCTTCTTTTTTTTTTTTTTTTCTCTAGAGCTTTCAGTTGTGCTGTTAAGTTGCTAACATGAGCTCTCTCCAATTTCTTTTTGAAGGTACGTAGTGATATGAACTTTCCTCTTATGAACTGCTTTCAATATGTTCCACAAGTATGAGTATGTTGTGCCTTTGTTTTCACTGAATTTTAGGAATTCTTTTATTTCCTTCTTTATTTCTTCCCTGACCTAGTGGTCATTGAGTACAGACTTGTTCATGTTCCATGAATGTGTAGGCTTTTGGTTATTTCTGTTGTTCTTGAAGTCCAGCTTTAATCCATGGTGAATTGATAAGATACAAGGGGTTATTTTAATTTTCTTATATTGGTTAAGGCTTGATATGTGATCATCTAAATGGTCAATTTTGGAGAAGGTTCCATGACATGTGGAGAAGAAGGTATATTCTTTTGTGTTTGGGTGAAACATTCTGTAGATATCTGTTAGGTCCACTTGGTTCATGACCTCTATTATTTTCATTGATTTTCTGTTTTGTTTCTGTCTCAATGACCTGTCCATTGGTGTAGAGGGGTGTTGAAGTCTCCCACTATTAATGTGTGAGAATCAGTGTGTGGTTTAATCTTTTAGGATCTCTGTCATCTTCATAAGATTGGATTTAAGGCAATTATATGTATATGTATGTGTGTGCATGTGCATGTGCGTGCGCATGGGCAGGCGGGCATGAATGTGTGTGTGTGTGTGTGTGTGTGTGTGTGTGTGTGTGTGTG